>VCRD01001238.1:38199-119459 GCA_006783055.1 Trinorchestia longiramus
TATATATATATATATATATATATATATATATATTCATTATGTTTTTTCTTCTTTAACAGCTTTAAGCAATTGATATTGTTTTCCTTTTATGTCTAGCGTGTCTATGAATTGTTTGTTGTTACTTGGGTGATATTAACCGTCAACTGCTGAGTCACATGGGTACCGGTTAAAGACTTCTACTGTAATTTAGGTTAGTGTACGAAAAGAATTACACAATGTTTTTTAAGAATATTGTAGTATAGAGTATGACTTTTATGTTCAGTTTACAAAAATTAGTTGTGTCTGCTGATATATGTATACGTTAAGTTTGTGAGTACTATTTTGCACATTCACTAATCATATGGGCTGTTTTTCAACCTCCGATCAGTTATAAAACCAGGCAAGTCAACACAAAATAATAATTTTATTATCGAAAGCATTGCGGGGTCTTATTTCTCTATTTAATCACCAAAACGGATACAGCCCGATTGTCCGAGGTACGAGTAATTGAACATGACCGCCACGATCGATGCTCCCGCTAAATGTAAGTTAATAAGTGTAATTTGTTTCTGATAGTAGAAGGACGTTGTGCTGCTGAAATCAATCACAGAATAAGGAAATTATTCGGTAGCAACTTTATGTTGAGGGTAGTGTACTGATTTGGTGTAAAAATTTAAAGAATGGTAAACTAGCGTCCATGTCGAAGGTGGACATGAGTGCAAGTTTGTCGCTACTGTAGGCTTCATTTAGCGTGTTGATTAGGGGGTGAACCGCAAACGAAGGTTTACAATCAGTGAAACTCCTGAATAATTTCCTGACATTTCAAGGTCTGCTTTATACACAATCGTACGAGACCTCTGACGCCGGAAGATGTGTGGCCGTTGGGTCCGGGCCCGCCGTGCCCGTCAAAACGTAATGTAGAGAAATAAGTAACACCCTGCTGTACTTTTGGTAGATAAATTATTATGTTACGCAAATTTGCCTTTTATGTATAACGGGAGGTTGAAAAACACAGCCCTCGTATAATAATTGAAGTATAAATCGAATCGGGATAATGATTTGTTTTAAGTAATTCTGGATTCAAATTTCAAACTTAAATTGTGAACAGCTAAAAACAAATCATGAATACTTTGCGACAAGAAACAGTTCGTTAAACTTATAAAGAAGTAAGCATGAGTGTGTCGATTAATCATAATTAAGCACCAGAATTGAAATTCCGATAATGGGGTATGAAATGGTCTGACGTTTAGATAAATACGCCTCAAAGAGTCACCTCATGTACTCTTTGCAATTAACGTTCACGCAGCTCACCCGAACGTGAAGCTGTTCATCTCTCACTGTGGCATGCTGGGGTCACAGGAAGCGCTCTACCACGGCAAGCCTATCTTGGGACTGCCCCTTCTGGCAGACCAACCTAAAAATGCCGACGCTCACGAACATAACGGCCTGGGGAAGAAAATTTTGTGGTCGAACCTCTCCGAACAACTTCTCATGGAGACCATTGAAGAATTAATGTCCAACCCAAAGTTTGTTGAATTCTTGGTCACGTACAAGCATAAGCGTGCAGTTAATGTTATGCAAAGAGGTAAAATTTTAACATGGTGGGAAATATTAGTGATACACACATGCGTTTTATGAGTCAATTCTCTTTAAACAAACTCAATTATTTTCCAGATTTTTATTCCCGTACTGAAGACCATCACAACTATGACCGTGATAATTTATATAATATAGTATACTGAATATTTTTCGTTCAGCTCCCACATGTCTAGTCCTTTAGTTCATATTCTAGTTTTAAATGTCTTGTTTTCAAGGACTACAAACCTGATGACACAAGTCAAGGCAGTACATTCTTGACTTGGATATTTTTCGCCCGTTGTAGATTGTATAATGTTTATGAACATAAATTTCGCTCATATTTGTTAGTGACATAGATGACCTATCTATTAAAGTATTCAGTTGAAGAAAGCAAAAATTTAATTACAGAATATGATTGGAATATCTTCTGATGCTACAATATTTGCAGCAGTAAATTCCTAGATAAATCTTGAAAGAAAGTCGAATGTCATTGAGTTACACAACTATGTTCAAACATTCATTTGCAAGTCTTCTCTTTCTTCTCTACCTTCCATGAAATTGTTTTACAACATATCATTTAAAACTTCTTTTTTATATTTAGAGAGTCTTAATGTAATACATTATGCAATTGTTATTTGAAACGAGTTGAGGAAAAATCGTTAACATTCCTGAGGTCGTCTATCGGTTTAGAATTTCGTACATTCTTTTTAAGGGATTGTTTTAATGTATCATTTATATATTGGTCACAAACACCAGTATATGATATATGACATATTTTGGATTAATTCGTTTTTGCTGGCAACGTCGCTACATGAGCGAAAATGCATACACATAAGCGTTGTATTGGGTGGGCCACGGAAACTCAAAACATGATTTCGAATCTTAATAACTCGGCAGAGAATAAATAAATTTTAATGCGTTTTTTTAAATTTCTAGATGAATTTATTTTCTATTCTCCTATGAAAGTATTTTAGCATTAATCTCATTATTACATTGAAATAAATCCAAGGAAAGGGTAAAGAATTAAATCTTAATTTACTCAGTTCATAAGTTTCCACGAAATGAGTATAAATTTCAAGCAATTCGTGAGCTTCTAAATGTGATACATATTTTTATTGAGTTAAGACATTTCTTATGTATTTTCTTTACTTAGCAACCGTTATTCGCTTTACAATCTTAACATTTTTGTCTTAGTTTCTGCTTCTCTTTTCTGATAATTTCAGGCGTGTTCTCAGAGCGTTCAGCTTGTTCTCCATTTTTTTTCGGCGGGCTTTCAAATCTAGTGGTGTAGAATTAACCTCCGATTTGAAATTCCTCCACAAAAAGATATCATATTTTGTGGTCATTCACATTTTGTGGTCATATGTGGTCATTTTCTTCTGCGTTCTAATCCAACACTACAATCATGAAAGATAGCTCGGACAACGTTAATTGTCCTTCTGTCGCGTGGAACACTATCCTATATCCACCACATGGCTTCAAAATCTCTACTGCAAGCTTCTATAATCTGTGGTATAATCTGTTTAATGGACATTTTGTGTTAATATTCACTATTTCAATCAATATTCACCATTATTCATCAATATAATTTTACCCTCTCCAGGCTTTTAAGCATTTTTGGAAAAATTATGAGATTGCACATGACATACTCTCAGTATGTGGTAGGAAAAGAATATATGCTTAAAATATAACAACACCAACGAAAATTTACTTATTAATTAATAACTTAGTAACTTTCTTTATTTGGGCTCGAGATTTTGTGGCCCACCATTGTCATGTAATGTTAAGCACAATTTGACTGTAGTTGCATCAACACCTTCTTGATTTTGACTCATTTTCAAAGTTCCGACTGATTCTTAACTGTCCTGGACAGGTACCAGGAGAAAGCAAGCGAGATATCCCGCGCGATGAAGGACCGTCCCATGAGTGCCGTCGAGACGGCCGTCTTCTGGACCGAGTACGTCATCCGGCATCAGGGAGCCGTGCATCTGCGCTCCCCCGAGCGTGACATGTCGTGGATACAAGTTCTCTACTTGGATTTGATTTTCTTCGTGCATCTGGCCATTTTCCTACTCTATAAAATAATTCGGAAAGGCTTCTCGCTTCTTTTCAAGGGAAAAGGTTCGAAATCACAGTCTGAAAAGAAGAAGAAGAGGGAATAATAAATTTTGAATCAAGGATACCTTCGAGAACTCGGTTTTGATAGAACATCCGCTATATACTGTAACCGAATCCGATTCTAACCACTATTTCATTGTACATGTAGAAAAAAGATCATTGATGAAATTAAACTCACATTTTAGATATTTAAGGCTTTCATATTTCCTTTTAACGCCAAGTTTACAAATAGTCATCTTTTTATATGAAAGAAAGAAGCTTTCAAAATTTGAAAAAAAATTCTGAAAATATAATTAATTTTTACAGCTTGGGAAAGACAAAACGAATCAAATGTGAAAAGAATGTAACGGATGATGATATAACTAACTGCAATCAAATATGCCCAAAGATGCGAAATTTATAGCACACAAAACTTTGGAAACTCATCCGTTGACTTGATTTCAAAATATGATTGCAAGTATAATTGTTCCGGGAAGTTCATTTCCAGAAAATCCCTCAATATCCTAATAAAAACAGACTGATGATGTTTATTCATAAAAATCTTATCATTTACCGAAACATCCCCTGAATCAGACGTTTGTTAATGTTGAGTTTCAGTCCGATTTTGAATCAAGGATGCCTTCGAGAACACGGTTTAAATAGGACATCCCCTATATTCAGTAACCGAATCCGATTCTATCCATTATTTCATTGCAAATATAGGAAAAAGATCATTGATTGGATTAAACTCAGGTTCGGTATTTCTTTGGTTTTGTATCACGGCTTATTCCAGGCGTTCATGGTGCGTAACATTGGAGATAGCAGCTGCCTTGCACTAGTTGTCAAGATTAAATCCTGTTTAGAGAAATTTGCTCTAAATTTCAATTGTGTGCAGCACAATTTGAGAAAATGTGTTGAGCGTCACAGTATTGTGACGGCCATGAAACTTTTCCAGTTCTAGTTGAACTAGAAGCCGAGACAGAAAAACCTCTTGTTATGTAGCAATTTTCCTAAGCAGTCAAGTCCAGGTAACCGAATGTGTCTCCAAATGACACCTGAAACGAAATAGAAAAAAAGAAATCTTTAGAACACTCTCTATGCGTTAAAATCTAAAACAACTGTGTTAATTCTCATTACCTAATGAGAGAAAATGAACTTTCATAAAATTTTGATTTTTGACTGTCATACAAGAGCGCAAGAAAATAATGAACAGGGAACAAGCGTTGCATTTATTTCGTCCCATGTAGGTCAGATCGATGAAGATAAAACTCTTCTTGATGATATTATGATGGCTTAGGAACTATGAACAACGATAGTTTATTTCAGAAGTAATGCACAAAAAATTGCGCTCCATCCATTTGCATGAAAATAAGAAGTATGGTTTTTATCATCAATAAGAAAGTGTGACGTATAGATTATTTCCGTGACAGTCATACAGGCATTGATATTATTTCAGACCAGCTCTTGTTCTTCTTATGTATTTTAGCAAATGAAATCCTATCCATGCAAAGTACTGAAATAAACAGACCCCTTGAAAACAAGTACTGTATTAGCTCACAAAAATAAGCATAAATATTTTAGAGTGGCAATGTGCATGATTGATGTTGTTTCCCGCTAAGAACAACTTTCAGTCAAAACAAATAATCAATGGAAGTGAAACAATTTTTTTTTGAGAAGTTAAGTGTACGATATTCGACCATCAATTCATATGGGGACTATGAATGAGAAGCCACTTCCTACATAAACGTATACGTATATACTTCTTAGAATATCACCGATATTACTAGAGTAAACATTTATGAATACCCGTAATTTCTTCGACTTTGCTCATATGTATGTACAAGTGCGGCTATGCTCTATGTAAAAGTGTATTAATCAAGTTTCATGGCAAAAGCGGACGATTCTGTGTTAATGCAGCACTGATCGTTCTAACGATCGAATACTATGGCAATCCAATATTCTTTCGAGAGTACTATATTATGACAGAAGTTTTTTAATATGATAAAATACGTAATTCGACTTTAAGAATTAACTTGCATATCAACCTGTGAAACCCTTCATTTTGAAGGTGACTCGGTTTCTAAGTGGTGTATTCGGTAAGTACATAGAGAACAATCTAATGCAAAAGCTCTTGAGGCACAGAGTGATAAGGATTATGGTCCCACGTAAATGTTATCGTTGTCACTCAGATATGATAATCTTGGATGACGATTCATCTTTGCAAAGCTCTTGGCTTGTACCACGCTAGTCATAGTAAGAACATTAGTTAATTTTGATAGATCGCTTCTCGAACATGAAATTAAATATAATGTCACGAAACTATTGTCATTTTTAGAGCTTTGTTATTACGGTGCTTTTTTTGGTACGGACTTCAGTCAAGATTAGTGTCAGGACTATGATGTCTTGTTTTTAAGTTGAGATAAGGAAACATGAACCTGGGTTGAGGAAATGCCTAACCAATCATTTGACGACAGAAGCTAAATTCAAGAATGATAAGTTGGAATGAAATTTTGGATGTACTGCAAGAATCATTATATTCATTACCATTGTGCATTAATTTCCACACCATCATGGGCTCGCTGTATTTAATAAAGTTTTGGTCTGATTGTATTTCTTGGACATACATGTAATGTTCTGTTTTATAAGCACTTCATGAAGAAAGAATATTTAAACAATGCTGATCATTGGTTTGTGTATTGAAGCTTAATGGATTTCCTTCCTCAATTTCAATGGACAGATATCACGCGAAGATTCGACTTTTACATAACGTTGAAATGTTCTTTATTTGATTGAGAAACTGTCCAGAAACTTGTTTTAAATATATTTAAAACAAAATGGGAAATACTTTTTTGTGGAAATATCTACTTTATGCTTGTATTGGGCTTTGAGGTGGAACCAGGAAGCCTGAGAGATAAGCTTACTACGATCGTCAAAAATATACAATGCATTACACGCAAGCTTGTTGATGACCTTGCTGTGACAAAATGTGAATTAAAAAAATGTATCTCGGTTACTATCGAAATTACGAAGGTGGAACAATAAAAGATAGGTAGACTCATAGTAAACTGTGTAGTAGCGACAATCTTCTTATAAATTTTGTATACACATTTGCATTTTGATATACATGAATATTTTGTTTCATAGTTATTTAATATTGGTAATTGAAAAAGGTGGGACTTTATTATCTGTGCTCAGACGGTTTTCATAAAGTCTGCGACATTCATACTGTCCTAACATACACTACGAGTGTGTCACTGCTACATCTATACTGTCCTAACCTACACTACGAGTGTGTCACTGCTACATCTATTCTGTCCTAACCTACACTACGAGTGTGTCACTGCAACATTCATACTCTCCTAGCCTACACTACGAGTGTGTCACTGCAACATTCATACTGTTCTAGTTTACACTACGAGTGTGTCACTGCAACATTCATACTGTCCTAGCCTACACTACGAGTGTGTCACTGCAACATTCATACTGTCCTAGCCTACACTACGAGTTTGTCACTCTGGAAATTATGTTGGCCATCTTTTACAAGCACAATCAGAATTACGAGAAAATTTCGTAACAACAGCAAAGTATGGACAAACTATGTTTTCTCAGTCTACAAATTGGGAAATGAATACTCAATGAATTAAGATTTACGAAACCAGTAACTAGAAATATGGTTTATTGCTATTTATGTAATGGAATAAACATCAATATGCAGTACTAAATTTCATTGGAAGATTCTAATATGTATTTAAAAAACTCTAACCCATTAATGTCTCTTTCATAATTATTGAAGTGGTTCCATTTGATTGACTGACAATCTCATTGCAATACTTTCCCAACGAAATTAATTTATGCAATTGAAACACATCTGCCTTCTTACTTATACAATCTCTTTAGATAAAAACATACCTTCCTACTTCACATTCTGAACAAAAGATCGTATCATAATAAGACTTACTGATAAGTGTACCTAGTCTGAAGGTTATCGAGGTTGCCAGGCTTCAATTTGTAAGGAGTCTTCAGTTTCTACGGAGTACAGAACACACAGTTCCATTCTTCAGTTCGAACGGAGTTTCAGTCTTCAGTTTGCACGGAATTCCAGTCTTCAGTTTGCATGGAGAATTACCATGAGTCACCGCAGGGCAGGAGTGATCTGCTCTCCATTTTGCTAACAGTGGCCCTTCAGGTCAAACTTTTTTTATTTTGACCAGCACGTTAGCTGTTGAATGAAGCTATCAAAGTAATAATAAGCAAGTGCATATCAATAAACACGTTTGTTTAATTGAAAGTAAACTTGACTTGGCCAATTTAGTAAATGAATTATAGAATTTGTTTAGTAATTTGTTATTAGTTACTTTTAATAATTACCTTTTTTAATTATATCAAAATTATATCATTATATTATATTTCCCAATAACCTGGGAAATAAAAATACATGTGAAAAGAAAAACATTTCTAGTCTGAACTCGCTTTGGACACAATCATCAGATTTTTGAAGAGCTGATCCCCGTAAGTTATAAAATTATGTTTCGTATATTTGATGGACTCTTAATTGACATGAGTCTTTTTTTAACAATGATATCTAATTTGCACTATTTTGTAGCCATTTCTATTGATGAATATGAGCGTTTACTGGCAGTTCTGGGTCCGTACCTGAAACGTGATAGCTCCTGAATGCGTACTCGAAATTCTTTTAGGATTAGTAGACCAGATTGACTAATTCTTGACTAATTCTTGTGGTTGTATATGAACTCTATTGAAAAAGTTTCATTCGATGACCACATTCTTTATAAAATTGTCACCCATATCTTTTCCTTTAATTTTTGTTAATCCGTTCATGGGAAATCTAGTCAATTGGCAACATTGAAGTTTTTTTAAGTTCACTGGCATAACAAAAATCGAGCTTGATTTTCAGTAGAAATGAGAAAATACAACCTGGAATTTAAATGTAGCATTTGCTGATCAACTATCTCTACTTATTAAATAAAATACTCCTAAGTAATTATGGTTGAAGGACACAGACACTTTTGGAAACTATCAAACGTAATACATTGCGCTATGAATTTTAGGAAAAGATCATTTCACGTTTCCTCATCTTAAAAAAGAAGTTTTCGGAACATAAAATATCTATTGTGCGTTAGGAGGAAGACCTTGAACGCAATGCTAACTAATTTTTTACACGTAGCTGGTCGTGGCGATCATCTAAAATAGTTCAATCAATTTATTCTAAAACATCAACACAGATAGTTCAACTAATTCATTGGTGATAATAGAAATTCCCCCTCCTTTTTGCATACATTCCTTAAGAAATACTAAAAGTGCTTTTCTTATTGGCTTAGATTTCAATCAGTTCATGGCGTTTTTTGATGTGTGGTCTGGGGCACCGCGTTGCTGGACGGACTTCTCTAGTTCCAGCAGGACGGTGTTCCAGCCCGCACTTTAAAAAACGAAAAAAAAACGCCATGAACTGGATAAAATCCCATTTTCCTGGGCGGATAAATCCAAGGTTTGGGGACGTTTTGTGGCTACCAAGATCTCCAGACCTGTCCCCCTTATACTTTTATTTATGGGACTTTGTGACGGAGAATGCGCAAGAAGTCATCGCAGCTATACCTAGTGAAACTCTGCTGAACATAATCGGTGATTTTGACCGTCGACTATCCTGATACATTGAAGCCAGAAAAGCTCAGTTTGAAAATTTGTAGCATATGTAAATAAATTTTTATTTTCTCAGCTTTTTGATGATGATTGTATATATTTCCTTTGCTGAGCAGAAAAAAGGTATTGTAGTTTAAGGAGTATATACTTTTTTTGACCCAAATTGTAGTTAAGTAGTTTATTTTTCATTCATACTCAGCTAGACACCACTTTGTTTACAAAATGCAAAGTAATGCAAGACATTAACTGTTTTAAAATTTGCTTTTTGTTCAATGTAGCTTCAATGTGAAGGATTAAATCAAAGTTAACAGTTTGTTCCTATTTTACTACGAGTTTCCATTGGAATTTTGCGAGAATTTAGGGTTCTCAGGTACTAGTCCGAGCTGTGAATAAAGTAATACAAGCTTAGTTTCTCCTGTGCTCGCAATCGTGACACTCTGCAGTCCACCAACATGGCTGGAACACGAGCTGCGTTGTGCGTGTGTGTGGCGGCGCTGGTGGTTATGGTGGCTGAGGCAGCGCTGCCGCCCCCAGAGCGGCCCTACAACATCCTCATGTTGCTGCCTGTGTCCTCTAAAAGTCACCGCAACGTGTTCGTGCCCCTCGTAACTGCCCTCACAGAGCGAGGGCACAAGGTGAGGAAGTAGACCTGTTTGACACGTGGGGTCATGTGCTTGAAAATAAATTCTGAAACGAATGACAGAATTTTGATGTGTTTCTAATTTATTTATTATCGAAACAGCTATCAATGATAAAAAATTAAGTAGAAATTCAATTTCGAGTAGCAATTTTGCTAAACTCTTCCAACGTTACTTATGTTGGAAGGTTTTTGCTTTTCAATCGGTATGCAATTATAAAACGCTTGGTATCATTAACATTAATCCTAAAGTTTAATTCAAATCATTTGAGCCAAGTATGTTTTAGAACATATCGACCTATTTTTACAATAGGGAAATGAGGAGTAGGACACAACCGTAGGACTTGTCGCAACATGGAAACGCAGACCAATCAATAGAGCTGAATTTTTATGCCGACACGCGAATGAACAATATTAAATTCCCTCAAATCTTTTTTCATTTTTCCTTTTCATTATTTGTTCATAATAAATAATACAGTACGTAATATATCATCTGGAAGGCAAAGGCGAAATTAGCGAGAATGTATGACAATACGAAAAAGAGATTTTATGCCATGCCGGTGCTTTGTGTTAAGGTACCGGTTTTGTATGCTAGAATCATATATTCACCAATGCAATTAATTGAACTAGATAATATTTTGTGTCTACCTTCTCAGTATATAACAAAACAGATAATTGTACACATTATTGTAGCCCTCTGAGGACATTCACATAAAACAAATTCGTTTCGAACCAATTAGAGAAACTTGGCAAATTGAATACGGAATAATTGTAATAAAATTCCAAGAATTAGGAGTGAGCAGTTAGAGTTTCATCAACCGTGCTGATCCAAACCTCCGGAACGCAAAAACTCGTTAAAACCATGTAGAAAGCGCGTGGGAAGTAAAAACGTTTAACACAAGATCAAATACGGTAAGCGTAGATGAATTATGTTAATAAAGGGAAGTAAACAACAAAATTTCTTACGCCAGAGTTACGTACGCTTTGATAACCCGTATTTATATAGCAATATCGACCCTTCACCAATAAATCTCCGCAGAATACGAACCGAATAATTGCCGGAACAGCTCGCGCGTCCGCTTTTCTCGATCGAAACCAATCAAGTGACTCCACGTGCCTTTACCTCTCAACAGCCAAAAGAGAACCCGCTGATGTTGTAATTATTCGTTGTTAATCTTAACCAGCAATTTTACCACAGTAAGCTAACCTAGGGTCCTTAAGTACTGCGAACACTATCAATGTTTCGCACTGCTTGGTTTCGCACATTTGGAGGGAATATACGAGTATACACAGATAAGGAGTGTTATAAGACTAGCGCATTTTATTGTCCAACACTGTATCCCATAAAGAGGGGGAACAATACTTCAGGGAACTCTCACCTTCAGGCAGCTTAAAAGTTCAATCTTTAAGCTATGGCTCTTCATCTCTCCCTCTTGTAATTGGCTTCCTGCATAACAAAGAGCGCTTACTGAACTGCGCTCAAATAACAAGGGGGCTGAGATCGAAGTCGAACACCTGGAATCTTAAGTATCTATATGATAGTAATGTTTAACCTTACCCATGAAAATTTTGATTTATATTATCACACTCGTTTAAAATTTTTATAGGACAGATAGATTTATAAAAATACTCGTATTCTATTATTATCACTTAAAAATAAAGGTTTCGCCGTACGAATGACCAACAATCGACCCCAATAATTTCATTGAATTGCGTGCTCGAATGCAAGTATTTTTAGATATTGAAAGAATAATACAAACATCTTTGTTCAGGACCCACACAAAAACTTATTCTGCTCATTTTTCACATAGTTTTGTTAGTACAAAGAGTATTTTTTCAAGCACATAGGAAATTTTACTTGCGTAACTGAGCTATGGCACAACCTAATATTTTCCAGATGTCACCTATCGGGAAGTAAATATAAACCCCAATGTTCACACGCATTCATCGCTCATCACGAATGACTATGTACAACCGTTTATAACAAATATTGTTATTTAAATCATCTCAGACCATGATTTTGTTATTAATTCCAACTTTCAGTTTAATTTCCGGCACATTTAAAGTTGTAAATTTTTTCGCTTCAGGTCACCATGCTGAGCAACCATGCGGCTCCCGATAACAACCCGAATGTCGTCTACATCCAGAGCCCTCTGGTGCATTTCAATACTGATGACATGAACGCCTTCGAAATGATGGAAAATCTAGATAAAATGTTCCAATTATTTCAAGACCGCTTGCCTAAAATAGCCAGAGAAATTTATGATGTTCCTGAAGTGAAGGATCTGTACAATCGAAGGAAAGAATTCGATTTGGTCGTTATTGATTCCATTTTTAATGAGGTAAGAATTTCATTCCGCTATTTCTAGAAAATAAATACACCATTCAACAGCAGTTAGTCTTACAGTGTCAGTATGAAATATAGATGCACGACTATTCAATCCTCTCAATTCTTACTGCTACCCTGAGAGAGAGGATGTCAGAGGTCTATATTTTATGTAGTTCAAATTTTCGCACAAACTTTGCGTGAACAATTAAACCTGATTGGTAAATTACCAATTCGATACTAAGGATCAAACTTTGCAATCACTCAACTCGGTGGATCAACCGGCGTACTGCGTCTCTGCACAAATGGATACCTGAAATCAAACATAGAAGTCAATAATTAGTTAGTTTTGCGTAGCATGAGCTATAGACAAGAAGCAATAAACTCTAACGTTACTGGAGTGCATGTAGCAGTTAGCTATATTATACCATCTTACGACTGTTTGGTGAACAGAAGTGGCTGATCAGTTGACGCAGTCCTCAATTGCAGAGGACAGACTACATACTAAGGGACCAAATTATTCTAAATCAAGTGTTCCGTTGTGTTTGTTCACCAGTGTTTGTAGATTTTTTCTAACACAGTTTAAAGTCACTAACATAGTAATAGTTTAATAAGAAAATTTCAATGGTGAAATCCTGAAAAAATAGGTTGTGGATCCTTCAATATACTACTAAAACTACGTTGGAATGAGGTACAGTAGTACCTCGGTTAACGACCGCATTTCGTTCTTGAAAGCTGGTCGTTAACTAAAACGTTCGTTAACCGAATCAATTTTTTCCATAAAAAACAATTGAAATAGAAATAATTGATACTCATCACCACTTGATTCGCTACTATCTATAACATATAACCTTTAGGTATGTTTTCTAAATGAGAAATGCAGTATAATACAGTACAGAAAGTGTTAAATGAAAATAAAAACATTAAAAAATCATTTAAACATTAGAAAACTTACCTTTTTGACTGCGATATGATGGCATAAGTGAATAGTTTTGTGAGAAGGAAGGCATGGAGCTACTACTTTGAGGGAGAATTCTACTACATGAAAACATCTGGCATTGTTACTTCGAGGGTATTATTATTGTTACTTTGGGGCAATTTGTTCTTAATAATATTGTTCCTTTTAAGCACTCGTGGATTGTCCGAATGGTAGACCAACAGCGGCTTTATTTTAAAATCTCCACTTGCGTTGCCACGCAGCAGAAGAGTCAGCCTATCTTTCATAGGCTTGTGCTCTGGCAGTGGTTCCTCTTCCTTTGTGATAAAGGTTTTTGTTGTCATTTTTTTCCAAAATAGACCTGTTTAGTCTGCATTGAACACCTGTTGCGGTACATAACCTTTTTCTTGAAATAAATCACTAAACTCTTTCACAAATTTCTCAGCCCTTTCTTTGTCTGAACTAGCTGCTTCCCCATGCTTTACTACGCTGTGTATCCCAGTTCTATGTTAAAAAATTTCAAACCAACCTCGACTGGCTTTAAAACTAAAATCACCCGTAGCACTTGTACCATGAGTTTTCTTTAATAAATAATTATAGATTTGTAGCACCTTCTCACAAATTAGAGCCTCACTGATGCCAGCACCTTCTAATTGTTTCTCATTTATATTCACAAGAAGCAACTTTTCTATTTCCTCAATTACCTGAGGCCTTTGCTTAGTTAAAGTACTCACTTCTTTAGCAACACTAGCTTCTTTGATTTGTTCCTTATTTGTTAAAATGGTCGAGATTCTTGACTTCAACATTTTGTATTCTGGAGCAAGATTAGATCCACGCACTCCATTTTCATGCTTAGGAATAATTCCTACCTATATCTCAATTGTTGGTCTTTGCCTTTTCATTACACTACTATTCTTGCTTTTAACCTTCTTTGGAGACATAATTGAAAGCCATATGATGGAAATAGAGCCTTAAAATTACACAAAACACGGATACAACACGATGAAAACAGGCAAAGTCCAACCGGAACGTCTTGAGTGCGACTAAAGTTAGAATGCCGCATGGGTTCTTTGTCTTGCTGTTCGTTATCCAAAAATTTGTTCGTTATCCGGGAGAAATTTTTAGCGAAATTGTTAGTTGTTAACAGAATTTTTTGCTATCCAAGGTGTTCGTTAACCGAGGTACTACTGTATTTGCTTTATTTTTTCTGCTGTTATCGATCGTCTTACATTTGTGTTTTCTTACATTATGTATCTCAACAGAATCATTGTTATAAATAAAAAATGCAGAAAAAATTTATTGAGTTGTAAACAGAATGTATTTCCAGAAGGTGAAAATGAATAGCACTCCAGTTTATTAAATACCACCTAAAACATAGATAAAATTGGTATGAAGTTCCTTGAGCCTGATGAAAGGGTGAATACTAAAAATAATCTCTCCATCTCCTCCTCATCAGGCAATGTTCCCCTTCACACACAACCACACGTTCATCACCATCAGCCCAGGTGGTTTGGATCCCTCTTCAAGCGCCGTGATGGGGAACTTGCTGAATCCTGCTTACGTCCCTAATTTCTTGGAGACCTACAAGCAGCCCTTCTCCACACTTGACCGCTGGAAGAACCTGGTCATGAGCATCGTAGTACCCATCATGTGGCAGTCATCCATTGAAGGTTCTAATCAAGTTGAGGTGAGAAAAATATGTTTTCTGAAGTTCGATACCATTTAGGAAATTTCTACACAATGTTGGACATTCGTGTCCCCGATAGTTTTCTGTAGTTTCGACAGGAGCAGTGTCATCAGTGTTCAGAGACATTAAGAGATGCGGTTGTACCGCAAAAATGCTCTCATTCTCCAATTCAAAACTTGAATTTATTTGTTTCGACTATAAAATTTTATTACAAATGATTGTCATGCATACACTTCATTTAAATGCTGATATAAATTTTCTACTTAGAGTCCAGTGCAGTTCTTGAAATGTATTCGAGTTGGTCGCACTATCGTAATAGTTCAACGAAGAGCTCAACTGCCTAATTTAGGGTCAGGTAAATTCTCAAAAATATGATGATCCATGGACAATTGGGTAAAATACTTGCTAAGACTTAGCTCAACAACAATTTAGCTATATTGTGAACTTCACTTGCAGATTTCTAAGCGGTTTCCAGATTTGCCTTCCCTGTACGAGTTGGGGCGCAATATGAGTCTCATGTTCATCAACTCACACTACAGCATCACGACGCCCTTGCCACTCCTGCCCAACCAGGTCGAGGTCGGCGGCCTTCACATCGCCCCCTCAAAGCCCCTGCCTAAGGTAAGACCTACTCCTTCCTCTAATATCAGCCATAAGGAGTGAGAATTTAGTTAAAATTTTTTGCAGTAGAAGTTTGAAAATATGCTATAAGTTTTCATGTTATATCTAGAATAAAAATAAACGAGTACAAATGGCGTGTCGTACAAGAAACTGAAGCAAAACCGACTCGAGCCGAAATATGTATATACACAACTACAACACCCGCGAACGGTAAATTTATAAAAGCTCTATGAGTTTAAAAGCTTGACCTTCCTCAAGAAAATGACATAAATTATATGGTTGTTCTTTTCATATCGTTTACCAACGTTGATTTGTGTCAACATGTTCTCCACCAGACCTGCATGTTAACTCAATGTTTCCAGACACCAGCTCATAAAGAGGGAAATGTTCAGTTTGCTAGTTTCAGGCATCTGTTCAGGTTTGTGCTTCGAACTTTGATTCATTATGCCTAAAGCAATTAAGGGATAAAAAATATAAGGTGCTTCCATAACTCATACACAGCTACCGCAAAAATGTATTTCCGTACGTTTTGCCGTCACTCTTTTTACAAGATTGGTTGATGGACACACTCTTCTTACTGTCCTCTCACTATGCTCAAAATAGACGCTGCCAAAATCTCAGAGGCGTCATTTTCACTCGTAGAATCGAGTGGAGATTAACATAAAAAGTTCGTAAGCAAACCCGTGCCTTGTGTAATTAAGTTCAGTTGCACAAAGCCATTCAAATTAAAACTAGCAGAATGTTCAAATCATTGATTGGTATTGCAATTAAAAAATTGTTTAAAAAATTGATACTTGTGCCTGGAAAATATCACAACGCTATGTTGTAGAGTACGCGGTATTATTTATCTGATCTACTTCAGGTTGACCTCCACTGAGGGCTTGACGGACAGAACATCCCATCAAAAATATGTGACAAATTGTCACTTAAATAGGCATGTTTTATCAACAAATAATAGCCGCAGTTATGGAGTAAATTGCAACGAGTAAGTCAGTATTAGATCTTCCTCCTTTTCCAGGACTTGGAGAACTTCTTGTCCGGCACATCCCCTGTAGTGTACATGAGTCTTGGCTCGGTGGCCCGCAGCAGCGCCATGCCACAACATTACAAGGATATTTTCTTCAGCGTGTTCTCCAAGCTGCCGTACAAAGTACTTTGGAAGTTCGAGGAGAATCCCCAACAGGAGTTGAAAAACGTGTTTGTGCAAAAATGGATGCCTCAACAGGACATACTTGGTGAGATTCAGAGTGATTTCTTCCCATATATTCATATTCAGGTACCAAAGTTGAACAATGTACTCAGTATGGAAGTTATACCAATTTTCATGAATTTTATAGTAATAACACGCAACATTTATGATGAATCCAGCCAACATTTTACTTTTTATTCAGTTTTTATACCATTGTTCGTTAAGTGTATGAAATGAATTACCAAACTTTTTGTTACAATTCATGTTGAATTTTTTGTTCAATGTACAAAATACTAGTTGTGTTGTTATGTGTTAAACTTTTATCAGTATATAAGTATGAATTATACATAATGTGTAACACATAAATTAAGCTCAGGAATGAGTAAAATCCTCTGGATCAGAAGGATTAAATGAAATGCTGGGACTGAACATTATAGTTGTCTCGTAATTTTCAAATGAAAATTGTATACTCGAGTCAAAATGATTTCCAACTGTAATTTCTTCATAACATTATCCAGACAAACACCGCAATGAATCTAAATAGTAATCGTTATCAGATATGCAACATGCTTCATTATCCTGCTACATTCACTATTCATACCACTATTAAAGTTAAGGTCGTGGTGGAACAATAAATAGTGTTAAATAGTTTTGAATTCGAGTTTAATGCAAATAATTAAATTGCGATAGATATATGTAGATAAATGAACTACACTAAGAAGTAATTTCTCATATTAGCGACGAAGAAAATTTGAGTCAGGTAATCAATAAAAATTGAGGATAAAATTTAGATTCTTCATCTAAAATGGAGATACAAAATAATATCACTATGTGTTACTATTAAAGTAAGTCTGTTATGTGTACAAGACTAATGGGAATGATGTTCGTAATGAAAACCATTGAAATTTTGTTTTTGAAATTGTCAAATGTTTAGACATGTTAGCCTCAAAAGAAAGTCACCTCATGTACTCTGCAATTAACGTTCACGCAGCTCACCCGAACGTGAAGCTGTTCATCTCTCACTGTGGCATGCTGGGGTCACAGGAAGCACTCTACCACGGCAAGCCTATCTTGGGACTGCCCCTTTTTGGAGATCAGCCTAAAAATGCCGACGCTCACGAACATAACGGCCTGGGGAAGAAAATTTTGTGGTCGAACCTCTCCGAACAACTTCTCATGGAGACCATTGAAGAATTAATCTCCAATCCAAAGTTCGTGGAATATTTGATCACCTACAAGCATAAGCGTACAACTAATGTTGTGTAGAGGCAGTAAAAAATTAACACGACGGTACAGTATTAGTAATGATCACATTCATTTGGTATATGAGGTCTCTCTACACAAACTCGTTGAATTTTAGAGATTGTGTTCTCTTTAAATTATGTAACTGGCATCAGCAAACTTTTGTTTGTTTTTCATACGTGCTGAAACCACCGGAAGTGGGTCTGCGATACTGTTGAGTTAATTATACAACCCACTTGTCATTTGTAATTCTGCCACCACACGCTTAGTCCACTAGTTCCTGTTCTATATTAAAATATCTTATTTTCAAGAACCACAAAGCTGAGGACACCGTTAGAGACATCACATTCCTGACATGAATATTATTTTCCCAGCGTAGATTATTTAAAATTTAAGAACCTTAAGGTACATGTTTGTTTAACACATGTATGGTCCATCTATTAAAGTATTCTACTGGAGAGTACAGTCATTTAACTACAGTTTTTGATTAAAATAATTTCGGATATGATTTGTTGCAGCATATTCCTAAAATAGTCGTAACAAAGCTTTGAATTTCGTTGAGTTACACTGCTATGTTCAAATATTCATTGGTAAGTCTTTTATTTCATATGGTCCGTTTTGAAATTATTTTACATCACATTTAACACTTCCATGTTTCAAATTCGGGTATTTTTAATGAAGTGCATAATGAAACTCCTTTGGAACGAGTTTTCAAAAAATCGTTTCCTTTTCTGAGGTCGTTCCTCAATTTAGAAATTTGTTAATCTGTTAAATATATATAGTTTTGTTGGAGCATTTATATATCGGTCACAAGCATTTACATATAAAATATAATATATTTGCGTTCGACTCTTTGACGCTGCTGACATTTCTGCCTTAGTTTCTGCATCACTTTTCTGATAACATCAGGAGTGTTCTGAGAGCCATCCCCTCGTTCACCATTCGTTGTGAGCGGAAATCCAAATTTAGTGAAGGCGTAGAATTTACCTTCGATTTGAAATTCCTTCACAAAAAGATATCACATTTTTTGAGATCTGGTGGTACAGATGTGGTCGTTCTCTTTTGCGTCTTAATCCAATACTACAATCATGAAAGATAGCTCGGACAACGCTAATTAACTCCTGTCGCAAGGAACACAATCCCATATCCACCACACAGCTTCAAAGTCCCTGCTGTAAGCTTCTCTAATCGGTGGTATAATCTGTTTATCCAACATTTTGTATTAAGACTCACCATTTCAATCAATATTCATTATTATTCACCATTATTATTATGCCTTCACCGGGCATTGAAGCATTTTTGAAAAAATTATGAGATTGATCTTGAAATACTCTCAGTAAGTCGTAGAAAAAGTATATAAGCTTAAAATACGATAGGCCAAACTAAAATTTACCAATTTATTGCCCATTTGTTCACTTCCTAAATCAGGGTTCGGAGTTTTGTGGCCCTCTATGGATGTCCATGGATGTATTGTTAAGCACAATCTAATTCTTAACTGTCCTGGACAGATACCAGAAGAAAGCAAGCGACATATCCCGCGCGATGAAGGACCGTCCCATGAGCGCCGTCGAGACGGCCGTCTTCTGGACCGAGTACGTCATCCGGCATCAGGGAGCCGTGCATCTGCGCTCCCCCGAGCGTGACATGTCGTGGATACAAGTTCTCTACTTGGATTTGATTTTCTTGGTGCATCTGGCCATTTTCCTACTCTATAAAATAATTCAGAAAGGTTTCTCGTTTCTCTTCAAGGGAAAAGGTTCAAAATCCCAGTGTGAAAAGAAAAAGAAGAGGGAGTAATAAATATAAAATACTTTTTACCTGGGAGTATTTTACACCACGATAATCATGTCATTTGTATAAGTTTCAGGTAATATTAATTGAGAGATGTCGATACCATTTAACAATTGAAATAAACTCATCTGTAACATTTACAGTCTTGATGCTGCGCAAGGAGACTTTCGAGGAAAAAATATAGATCAGGTTTGGATGAAAAATAGCTGCACCTATGTGACGGTTTGAAAAATTCTCATGTTTTGAAGCGAACTTGAATAGGAACAAAACTTTTGTAATGATTATAATAAATCCTTGTGGGCTTCTATTTTGTTTCAAACAAGTTTTGAGTTGTTGGGGAACATCCACGAGAGTTTAGTTCCATTATGAAATTGAATTTTAAACCTGGTCATTTACCTCGAATTTCTATAGAAAAACTATTAATTTTATTCTGTGATTGCGGCAAGGTAAATAAGTCGATCATCAACAACCATAAATAACACGTCTATATGTCGTCTAGCGTGCGTGCACTCATGTAGCTAGTGTGGCCCAGCAATTATCTAATGACCTTTAGTAGTGTGCTTTTAGGCTAAAACAGTAATATTCTTATGTTGGGAAAGCTTATAATGTTTTGACAGTATGTACAAATGTTGTGTCAACAAATAAACTCTTGATTTTGATGCTTATTTTAATCAATTAATACAACTCAAACCATTATTTCAATATGAATATGATGGAAATTACCACTAATGAAATTTTAATCGTGTGTACGATATTTTAGCTTCTCATATTTATCTCCGGGAGAAAAAATTACAATGTCCATTCATATGAATGAAAGAAAGAAGCTTTTAGAACTATTTAGAAATGATCAGGAGAGTAGAATGAATGAACTTAACTCTGGAGAGATTTATCGGCTGTAAAATAAAACGGTCTTACTAAATTATCTTACATAGAGAAAATTACCATACTCAAATACGTACAATGTTTTGAAAGTATGGTATATATCTCTCAAAATTACTGTTTTATATCTCTGCGAAGTGATGCAATACAATAAAGTCAGTCAACTCTATTTAAATGGTGTAAAATGAAAAATTGTTCAGGTGTCAGTGTGTAATTAACGATGTGGCTACTAATGAATGAGAGAGTTTGCTTTGAAATGACTTAGGATAGCGCTTTTTCTGAACACGTAGTTTATTTTGTTGATCATATACACTACTACGTATGGAAAATTTTTGATCATATCTTTTTTATATGGAGCTAGAGAGAAAACATTGACCTGGGTTTTATGGTACTGTTGCGTGTCATCTCCAATTACACATCCCACATGTCATGGGGGCAGTTGATTATCTTCATTACTATTGCCTGGTCCTTGATGAGTCCTTCCTGAACTGTGACATATTATTAGGCAAGACGAACACCTTTTTTATAGCTTTATTTATACTTCCTGTATTACCCTGTAGATCAGAATAATCATTAATAAAAGAAACGTATTTGTATTAGTTTTCCCCGTAGGTCATAAATATAATACTTAAATCATTACTTTAACATTTATGTACAGTTGAACAACAGTCCTAATTTTTTTGATATACTTCTGATTGCGAGATGGATACAGGATACAAAAGAAAAAAGTAATTCTAGTCAAGTACGTATTATCCATACATTGGTGTTTACAATTCTAAATGCTAACATTTTAAATACTAAGTGATTATGCCCTTTTAGGTACACGGGGATTGCGTCATCCATCATATTTAGCATAATCGGTGGTCACTAGTTTGGAGTGCAGTCTTAGTTTCTTGCTGCATGAGTAAAGCTATGCTGCAGGGTAAGAGATAAACGTAACTTCATAAAGCGGAGTTTTATTCACAAACGTCAGATCCAGATCAAAAGTAATTAGAGACTTGAGAAAGATACCTACTTCACAGAGAAAGACCGAGAGAAAGCACAATAGTCCCTTTTAAATTAGAAATAGGAGGAGAAAGGAAACTCTGCTCGTTAGGCAAAGCTCGGGAAAGAAATGAAATCTCTTAAAAGCGGCCTTAGCTTGTCAATGAATAAAAAAATAAATGAACTTTATTTCCATAGAGTATACAGTTCATGTACATTGGATTATAAATTTTTAATATTAACATCTTATGAATAGTGACGGTGCTTATCGATAAAATCTTCAAAGAAGTAGTGATGCTTCAAGCGAGATCCTCATCCTTTGTGCTGCAACTTGAAGTCGAGGCTCGTAGGGGCGTGCCCATGAGCGTGGTTGAGGTCTGGCTCACGCCAAGCGTCCAACGAAGCACATGTTGGACATGTTCTTCTAGCTGTCAATGGTCAGGCAAAAATGAACCGTGACAGCTGCAGGGAACGATCCTGGGCTTTTTCCGCATAGCAGGCGGGTACCCACACCAGTCGGTTACGGCCTCGCTGCATGGGTCAAGTGACGTTGTCTCTAAACAACGGTTACAATTTACATTTGCGAATAAACTAAGATTGAGATTTTAGTTTCTAGTTGCTAAAATTATTAATATTTTCTTTTAGTAGCTGCAAAAATTAGTACAAAATATAGTTACATTGTTCATCTGAGGCACCACGAATTCAACGACTGTTCTTTCTTGTGTTGTGATATTAGATAGAATCGAAGGAATGAACGGAAAGTTTGAAAAAATAGTCATTTAGTTAGTGTCAAATTTGTTTCTTTGCCTTCTTGATCGAAAGTAGGAAAAATTCGAGTGCTACATAGTGCCACCGTGGTCGAGTGGTCTGCGGCCCGTGTTCTGTATCGGGTCTCTGCTTCATGTGGAAAGACCGCGGGTTCGAACCCGGCCATGGACACGAGCTGTTTCTCGTACGCCGCGCTTTGCACTTAACCCGCTAAGCACTCAACTCCCCCCCATGAAGACGCCCATCAATCTCCTGGGATCGTCGCATGGAGCTCACCATCACCCTTACTCTTAGCATGTTAACTTTAAGAATTTGAAAAACCAATGCACTAATGTCTATATACTGTGTACTCGATTGGAAATAAAGATTGTTTGCCACCGTAGTCGTAGTCGCAGCCACCGTAGTCGAGTGGTCTGCGGCCGGTGTTCTATATCGGGTCTCTGCTTCTGCAGAAAGACTGCGTGCGGGTTCGAAACCCGGCAATGAATACGAACTGTTTCTCGTTTCACGCCGTGAGCTCGCACTTATCGGTAAGCCCTCAACTCCCCGCCCATGGACACATCCCAGGATCGTCGCATGGAGCTCACCTTCATCCTTACTCTAAGAATGTTAACCTTAAGAATTTGAAAAACCAATGTTCTAAATGTCTATGTACTGTGTACTTGATTAAAAATAAAGATTGTTTTTGTTTTCGTTGTTTGTTTTGTTTATTTGATTCGAACCAGGGACCTGAAGCTCAAGTTAACACGTACTAGAGAAACAATTACATACAAATGCTTTCCAACACTTGTTATCTATGTTTAAACTATTGAGAAATAATTTAATGCAAGTGAGATTGTGTACTTTCAAGGATAAGTTGCAAATAACCATTATTGTTGATCAGACAGCAAACAAATCACAGCGACGAGTTTTGCTCTTTTTGCGTACGTCTGCCAGCCTGGTTACAGATTGAAGAATTGGATTTCGGATTTCTAATTTGTGTTCACAACTGTTTCCTAACGAGAGCTGCTTGTGTTATGTCAAGCCTTACTCACCGGTTGTTTATTTATAGCTTTATGTCCCTGAAGAAGCAGGCGTATGTTTTATTGAGTAATTATGTAAAATTTTGCATTTATTAAGCCAGCCTCGTGCCAACAGCTATTTTAAAAGACTTCAATCATCAGTTCTGTATAAATGATAAAATTGAAGTGCTTCTTGACCATACTAATAAAAACTACTGGCGTATAGGTTTTTTAAATGCACTTACTGTCTTGATGAACTACTTTACATTTTATACATACTCTGCCCTGGAAAGCTTTGATGACATAATTTTATTATATTTTTGTTATTCATTACCCATTGGCAACATGGCTCCTAGACAACTATTAAACAACTTACGATGCGAATGTTTTATTCTAGGTTTTACTATACCAACTCTGAAGCTTTAAATTATTTGGCAGATGACCTAATATGATACCTAGTTTGTTAGTGACTTCAGTAGATTCACTATGTAGCTCATGTTATGTTTACAGACATGACTCATTGTACCGTAGGCTTAGATTTGAGGGCCAGCGTTGGCTGGGGCCTTTGTAACGCCCCCAGCCAACGTAACGTAACATGTAATGTTGGCCTTTTAATTTCCTCTATTACACACATACAACAGGGTGGCATCCTAGAGTTCTTTTCCTGTGAGCCAGGGTCATCTAAAGTAATTCCTTAAGGGCCACTTGGAGTAATCACATGCAAGAGAACCAGCCAAGTGAGGGCATCAAGTCACACTACCAGTCCACTGAGAATGGTTCTTTAATGAATGGGTTGTAAGCCATAAGGCCCCCACCTACAGTTGGCCATAAATTTATTGCTGAAAAGTAAAATAAAGTAACTACTACCTAGAAATGTATAAAAGAATAACAAATTTAAATTTTGTTAGCTGATTTGCTAATGTTGGTATATTATTTTAAATTATTTCATAATCATCAATTCTTCAATGCAATGTATGAGAGCAGTTCAAATTTTTTCTGAAATACTGAGTGGTTAACAAGTACAAAGATATATATAGTTTTTTTTAAAATTGGGTTTCTGCATTACTTGATAATTACCTTGACAGCATTTGAATTGAATTTGATGTTACTGCACATTAGTTAACTAAAAAACTGGCCAAGTTTTAGAAATACAAAAAGCACCACACAAACTGAGGGAATACCACTGGGACAGCACAAAATAAAGGAATACCACTGACACAACACAAATTAATGTTTTATACAAATGAACTGCATCTTATGATTACCATGTTGATATGTTAATGCTAATTTCATGTCTATAATTTTTTTAGGCACTTGTGAACATTATGACTGTATGTCTTGTATTTGTCTAAGATATATAGCTGCATTGTTTTTAGTTTGTGTTATTTAAAGTGCCGTAATGGTGAAGGGAAGTTTATTCATAATACTATGTGCAACATTTGTTCTTCCTATTTCTTCTCTTTTTGAAGATCAAATTGGAAAGTTTGATTGGTAAGTAAAAAGTTAGAAATTACTGCTTATTTTTAGGAAAGTGGAGTTTGTACTTTTGAATAGTAGTAAAATCTAACATTGTATTGCTAATTGGAATAACTTAACTAAGTGTATGAGAATTAACTTTATCTTCTGAAAATCTAGTATCAAATAAGATATAATCTGATATTGATGCATAATAACTCTATAAATAAACATTATTTTGAAAAACAAACACTTCATCACTGAAGGGTCTAAACTTTTCTGCTTGTGTAAATTGTTTATGAAGTGAGAATGTTAATTATAAATGCAATGCAACAATTGTGCTTTATCATGGCAAGGCTTCTGCTTGCTTTCAAAGTTGCTCTAACCTTGTTTGACTTTATACATTTTCTGTTATATATGTAGATAATTCCCTATAATAACCTGTACACTTTGCTGTGGGGCTGTGTTTTAGCATTGAGGTGAGAGCAATTTCATAGTATCATTTCAGAAATGTATACCTTTGATGAAGTCATGTGGGATGTTGTGATGATGATACAACAGATATAATTTGAATTATGACTAAACTGATACTGTGGCTGATGCAGATGGTTGATTCACTGTTTTTTTTCATAAATAGCATTTACCTCGGCTTCAAGTGAATGTAATGAAAAATTTTAAAATCAAGTGGCCCCAAAATAATGCAAATGGGTATTTAAAATGAATGGTGTTGAGGGGGGGTTCTTAAAAGTAAATAATATAGTGAGAACTCAGAAGCATAACTCTTGATGAGGGCATAACAGCTTTGTGGTTGTCTTTCTGTTGAACAGTTTTGGAAGGGCCAATGACTGACTTCTTGGCCTGGAGAATGTTGATTTTGAATGGCACTTAGGTTTTTATCTATTGTATTCTAAATCTATTAATTTAGTAGCTTACAGTTTACCTTTACCTTATGAATTCAGCTTATGAGTCATGTGTGACATTTTTCTTTCTCAACTTTCAGGATTCAAAGAGGTCTGGGGAGTGTGCACTTAGCACAGTTTGATGAAAGTGGCAGTGCTGAAGGAGGTCCTGCCCGGAGACTTGTTGTTGCTACGCTGCACAATGTCTTGGCGGTCTTAAATACTAAAAATGGTAAGGATCTTTGTTATAAATCAGTGATCATTCATTCTCATTACCATTGATTTTCAACTTTGTGACATGCTGTGGAGGGATTGTTCTTGGGTTTATTTATGGACTTGATATTTTGCTGTGCCTTTAGCTTAGCTACTTATATTTTACCATGCTTGTTGCTAGGATCTGTTTTGCATGTAGTGTTAGTCATTTGGTAGGCCTCATTGTTTTTCTTTCTTTTTTCTTCAATTTTCTCAGTCTTTCATGTTTCAAGTGTAGATTTTCTTGTCATAGAATGTTCAGGTTTTAGGATTGAGTTCTCTTAGACTTATTTTTTTTTCAATTAGACTTGTATTGTTATGGTCATTTATTATGTATCACTGTGATCAAGTGATAATGTAATTGTTAAACATGAATAATTTTTCCTGTAAGATGTACAAGAGCATCTTATGGGCCAGATATTGAATTATTGAGCAAAAAGTAGCACAATTTGTCTTGATCTCTGAGCTGATATTAATGCCTTACAACATCAACTCAATAACTTTTCTAGTTGTCACTTGAGTACGTGTTGTGTGCAGGTGAGATTATGTGGCGCCATGTGTTACCAGTGGGGCCCACTGGCACCATAGAGTCTCTGATGGTACAGGCTGGTAAGGCCTACATTGTGACAGACAACCCACCCCTCCTCAGGGCCTTTGATGTTCACACTGGTGCTCTCATGAAGGAAGTTTCTCTAAAACTTCCTTTTAAGCCTGAGAGGTTGGTCCATCAAAATCATTCATCTTCAGCTGTTTAGTAATATAGAACTTCTTAATTCAAACATTAAAACTATCTCAATTATGTACCTATTTACTCTTCTTAGTGGATAGAATCTCATTGAATCTTTATTATTAAAAATACACTCAGGTTGGACTATAAACCTGTAAACTTGAGTGATTACTCATCAATGAACTGATTCTTATGAGCCAAATTTATCAAATGAAATAATAGTTCTTAGGCTATTAACATATGGTATACTTCTTTGGAAGCTTTTATCAAGCACTACCATTGACTACATAGGGTGGCTGGACTAGCTTAGTGTGTTGCTTTCTGGACTAGCAGTAACCTTAGTGTATACTCTGATCTCAGGTGAGTGTGATGGTCACAAGGTGAATTTGGTAGCTTACTCCATGTGCTTTGCTCTGTTCATGTAGCACTGATGCACTCAGCTAACCTCATCATTCTACTATCTAGTTAAAAGAAGCAACATTCAAAAATGTAATAGGCTATTGTGTAGTACAGAGCTGGACACTAAATTTGAATGTATTTCAGGTAACAATACCTTTTGAGAATGCATTTGAATACAAAATACTTTTCAGTAATAATTAGAAATAATGTCTGTATGAAATCTTTTTAAATGCACTAACAATCCAAAGAGTTTGTGGTATCATGGTGAAATTGTTTATGAAAAAACAATTTTAATTTTGGTTCTGTATAAAAATATTGTCATTATGTATATTCAGTAAAACCAGCATCCAGTATCAAAATCGTTTTCTACACAAACTGCATGTGTAAACAAACAAAGATAATAAGACATGAGTGAACCCTAATAAATGTATTTCTATCTTTCATGAAGGACTGATTGTAGGTTGTTACCTTGCTGATTCTAAAAGTGCCAGGAATGATGAAAATATTTCTAAATGTACAAAAACATTTGCTCACTGGAGAGAAACTTGTTTAGTCCAATTCTTTGTTGGGAATAACATATATTCCAGCATAAAAAACTATGTGACGTTGAAAATGTAAGGTATTTATTTTCTTTGATTTGTCTTAGTATATTGAACACCACACTCAGTGAACTTGTGGGTTACTGTCTAGCATGTACGGGAGGCGGCTGGTGCTGCACGAGACGTCGTCGGTGACGGTGGCGCACCTGACGGCCGGAGCAGTGGAGGTATCCCGCTTCTCCAACCTCAAGACTGGCGCTCTGGAGTGGCAACACTCCATCTCCCAGCCTTGGATTTCTCCACAGTCGCAGTGAGTCTCCTCTTGTGGTTGCCCCTCATGATTTTGGCATCCATTCTCCAATTATAGCGAGGCTTGATCCGTACCGTGACAAAACGTTAGTTTTGTCATGAAGTTCAATTGAATTTTAACCTGGCATCTCTCCCTATCCTAAAAACTGGCCTTTTGTTCTGTTAGTGTGACCGAACTTAGCTACGAATAAAAATATTTTAGAAATTCTTCATTACTAATTGACAGCTTTGAAGGTTTTTGTAGTCTTTCTCCTATTAACAAAGCTGTAATGACAAGTGTCATTAAATGATATCTCAATTGCTGTAACAATAGTGAAGTTGAGCTGTTGTACTTGAATTAGGTAAAAAGCTTGTGATGAACGTGCCTGAGTAGAGGCAATGGTTTCAATAGTAAATGCTATTATGTCAGTAATTTCATTGAGCGGTTTACTCTACTAAACTGAAATTATCTTGAATTAAACTACTTGAGAGATATCATTAGGTGGTGTGCTTTTATTTACTAGTTTACGTTTTTAGTACGTGTGCAACTTATTATTCATTACTTCTGAGCAAACTGCCCGCTGGTGTAAGGCAAGTATGCGTTTGCAGGCGTAGCAGCTGTGTCAATGCACAGTCTTCCGTATTGAGTTTGCAACTCAACATTGAAGTAAAGATGACTATTCTCGCTGTTAGGACGCCCAAACTAAGAAGCATTTATACAGGGTGCAGTTAACTCATTGTGAGTTGCAAAGTATGCAGTTAACAACAGCTTCGTTGCAGATGTGGCCTCACGGGCACAAGCCTCACTTGCGTGGATGCCTCCCTGGGCCTCGTGTTGACCCTACCTTTTACTTCCCTCCCCTCCAAGAAGGGGGCTGCCCGAGATCTTACTTTCGTGTCCACAAGTCTGCAGGTAGCTCAACAACTGTCCTTGGGTCTAGCGTTCGAGGGGAATGCTTTCTTTCTTAGGGGTGTGAGTGCTTACAAGACGGAAAGGTGTATGGCAGGTCCAAACCCTTTGAAGAGGTTTATCCTTCAGTGCATTTTGGTGACTTTGCACTCCTTAAGAGATTTGTAGGGTTTCTTGGTTTATTCAAATGAAGGGATGGGGATTAATTATAATGTTTGTCTTAGTCACTGAACTTTTACTAATAAGTGCTTTTCGGTGATAACCCTAGCTGCTCACTGCCGAGTTAGCAACAACAGGTTTTTGTGGATTCAGCTTTGTAGTTAGGACTTCCTTACCTGTTTCCTTTTTCTATTTGTGAAAAACTTTGTGAATGTGTTGTGGTAACGCTAATAGACGCTGCTTCTCTTCTCGATGATACGATATGAAGTCACCTAGAACTCTTAATAGATGGCATATCCAGAAAAAAATAAACTTGTTTTGTTAATTATTACAAATTGAGAACTTTTGTTGTCATTATTTACTACGAAGGGAGAACATTTGGCCTTATTATTTATTACAAATTGAGAATATTTGGCTTTATTATTTGTTTCAAATTGAGAACATTTAACTTCATTGTTTGTTCCAAATTGAGAACATTTGGCTTTAGTAACAATATTAATAGTTTACTGTTTCATCTTTTTGATTAGAGAAATAAGATAAAGCACCGTTGGCAAGGAGAAGTAGAATGGACCAATCGTTATTATCAGCAAACGTGTTAGGTAATCACTCGTTTTCGAACCAAAGCTATTGTCAAACGGTGAGTTTATACCTGTGTCATCTTACGTCTCCTTTGTTACCTGCTGAGCTCGATTTCGAGCCATTGTTGAATGGAAGACTCACTGTAGTTTGTACGCGTATATTCGTTTTTCTTCTATTTTACGCTTCATTTCCAGAGTTTGGGCGTGTCAGTAGCCAGCAGCGGCAGTGAGGCTGACTGCCCCTACAACCCCGCCCCTCTCACCCTGCAGCCTCTACACGGCTCCCAGCAGCACCTCCTTATCACCGTCAGTAGTAGCGGCTTGTGGTGACGCGAGGCTTTGGTTGTGTAGCTGTATCATCGTACCGTAGCCAATGTACCTGTTGTAGCCGTATGGGCCGTATCATCGTACCGTAGCCAATGTACCTGTTGTAGCCGTATGGGCCGTATCATCGTACCGTAGCCAATGTACCTGTTGTAGCCGTATGGGCCGCATCATCGTACCGTAGCCAATGTACCTGTTGTAGCCGTATGGGCCGTAGCATCGTATAATTCAATGAGTGGGAGGATTAAAACACAGTGAAGCATAGCAACACAGGCAAAAGAGGCAGACTTCAGTGGCTCCCAAAGATGAACAGCTACAAGATCGAATTTTATTTTCCCCCGCGTTATACATGTTAACCGTATCTCAGTATGAACTGTAATGTTTATTTTATGTTGTTTTTAGCGGAATTTACAAATTTCAGTATGTTTAACTGTGTTTACTAAATTTTTATGTAGAATTGTGCATTAGTTTTTTTGCAACAAATTTTTGCTTTCATTAAAGAAAGAATCGTCTTGGAGTGCTACAGTTATATAAGGGTAGACTTCTTATTATGATGTGTAAATGACGAAAGTTGTGCTTCGTGGAATGTTGGCACTACCACTTAATTAAACGGAGCACGTTGGACCATTATATAAAAAATACATCTTTTTGTCCTGATAGAAATAAATGTGCGACAGTATATAAGTATCAATATGCTTGGCACTGTCTCAGCCTGCTATGATCACCGTTAGTATTTTGTTATTCGAAGTTCTAGAGTAACTGCTCAGATGCTTCCTGTAGTTTGCCTGGACTACACATTTTGAGGCTACCTGTTCATAGAGTTGAACTCTGCGCTATTAATATAAGTTATTTATAAGAATGCAAATATTCAATTGTTTGTGTAGGCTATTTCACTTGGGATGTAGTCGTTTTTCTGGGGAAATATCGATTGGCTAGAATTGTATCTAGTAAGATTGTATCATCAGTCTAGCAACATTTGAAACAATTACCATGTAATCGAAGCATGACTATTTTTAGCAACTACTCATGTAAAGTGTAATGTTTCAGTTTATTAACGTTGCAATCAATAAGCGATGTATTGTAATGAAGAAGTATTGGGAAAATGTAAACATTGCGAACAATAGTTGCAAGGAATAACTCAGTTTTCCATAATCAACAAGTGAATATTTTAATCAAAAGCTGATATAGAGCTCAGTATGGTAACGTGTGGAGCATTGGTTGATGTAGAGTGTAGCCTGTCCACACGACAGTCATGGCTGATGTAGCTAGTCCACACGACAGTCATGGCTGATGTAGCTAGTCCACACGACAGTCATGGCTGATGTAGCCAGTCCACACGACAGTCATGATTGATGTAGCCAGTCTACACGACAGTCATGATTGATGTAGCCTATCCACACGACAGTCAGGGGTGATGTAGCTAGTCCACACGACAGTCAGGGGTGATGTAGCTAGTCCACACGACAGTCATGGCTGATGTAGCCAGTCTACACGACAGTCATGATTGATGTAGCCAGTCTACACGACAGTCATGATTGATGTAGCCTATCCACACGACAGTCATGGCTGATGTAGCCTATCCACACGACAGTCAGGGGTGATGTAGCTAGTCCACACGACAGTTATGGCTGATGTAGCCAGTCTACACGACAGTCATGGTTGATGTAGCCAGTCTACACGAGTCATGGCTGATGTAGCTAGTCCACATGAGTCATGGCTGATGTACATGTGCTGTAGCAGAGCGATGACAGCAGTGTGGTGCTGCGACTGGACAGTGACGGCGTGGTGACGACTGTGAAAGAGACTGGGGTGTCACCTAGAGCTCTGAGCATCACTGACGTTGACCAGCCTGAGCATGCAGTGCTCTACAAGGCCGTGCAGGACAGGCAGGTGAGGTTTCTGCCCTCAGCATATAAAAATCCCTTTGTTAGCCGCAGTCTTCAAGTGACTAACGTTTCAAAATTTAGTGGTCTCGTTTTGAAAATTATATTTTGAAGCGTTTTTTCTTCCTAAAACGAGTAGTTTTAGAGTAATTTTTTCTGTAAGATGAATTTAACTTTTTACCGTGTAGACTCCTTTTACTTTAGTTTATTTCACCTTGATTTAATGTTTAAAAAATTTACCAAGTGTTTCAAACAGATTTACTTCGGTTATTATTGGTGAGGACTTGACATTTTTCATCAAAGGCTGTAGTTTTATAGGTTTTTAACCTGTTTTTTTTATTAAATCACACCTATACTCCTACCCTCCTCTTAGACTGAGTACCATGCTGTACCTGATGATCACGTGATCCTATTTTGATGGCGACCTATTGGGCTCCAATATATGAGCACTACACTCATCTCTTGATAAACAACTAAGGAATTCAATTTCAGCCCCTATCTTTCTCATTCTGCCTTATTAGCGTTAAGTACGAATCTCGATAAGAGTTTTTCCAATAATTAAGGATTTTACGAAGGCAATGCAAAGCCTTGGAGTGGGTGGCAATGCTGAACTAGGGTTCAGCAACTTCCTTATCAGAGATTTTTGTTTTGGAATCACAACTTCCATTAATTACACGTCTCTTTAGAAAACGTTTTAATTGAGTATTAAAGAGCAAACGTTATCGGGATTTTTATTCAGCATTATTTTTTTTGTAATGTTTCTACAGTGTTCTTATAAAAATAAAGAACATATCTGTAATTTTTCACGTTTCGAATCGCGTAGACCATTTCTTGCCTACATTCGTGAGAGAATATCTTACTTAATTTTACTGCACATCAGAGATTTCAGTACGGCAGAGGCTTTACTGTAGTGTTTACAATGTTGCTATTTTTATTTTAACGAAAATAGATTGAGACACATAAGCACTGCTAATAATGAAATTATTGAACTGCACAAAATACCTCTTCAAGTTGATATTGGTTATAAATTTTCTAATTGCATGATCTAGCATTACTCATTTATTGCTTCGCTATAGCTTCAGACGACAAATCCTCTTCACTTGTCCAGTATTCTAAAAACGCCTCGTACTTAGATGAAGCAAGTTTCTAGTCATGTATAATATTGGTGTTGGTAGTTTGCCCCGTGTACCTCTGTTCAAATTTTGTTCTTCTGGTTCAAAGGGAGTTCGAACGCAAAATACATGCGCATGTTCGTTAGGTGTGAGATTCCGTAGCTCAAATCATTAGGTCCATGGCTCTTGCGTAACAATGAATGATTTTGATTATACTTTTGGTTGTGCTTGCAGGCTGTGCGTATCAGCGGCTTCTCAGTGAGCGCAGGTACAGAACTGGTGTCCAGGAGCTTATCGTTCTCGGTGGGTGGAGCGGCCGGAGTGCGGGCTCTGGCTGTACAACAGTACCACCGTCGTGGTGATGGAGAGGTCGGCGTCAGGGCCCTTGTGGTCATGGAGGACGACAGCATCCATATGGTTGCATCACCAGGTCTCGTTTATTCTTCTTCTGCTTCCATATCTTCTTGATACACAATTTAAAATTGGACTGTGAGGTGTTATTATTTCTATTCTTCATAATATAAAACTGCAGCCTTCACACTGCCATATATGTACTTCAAGTCAATTTTCATTTCTTCGTAAATATATAATTAATTGTTTGCAACATAAAGCATACACATTAGGATTAGTATTGTATCCAGATCTCTAGATGCGATCTTGAGACCCCAACACTTATTCTAATTTAATAATGATGCTGCTGGGTTAAGTTGTTTGTTTTAGAATTCAAATAATAAATTCATAATTTCCAAAGTTGAATTCAGCTGTTTAAACTAACTCGTGTCGTAATGTATTATTTCGTGATGTTTAGCAATTCACTCATGCAAAAATTTGGAATTCCTTCAAACTTGATTTGTCGTCGCTTTACATGCAGCCCGCGCATGCGGCTGTAGTGTTGAGTGAACGACAAGAGTCACTTGAATTTACCACACATTATGTATGCATTTTATTGTGAGAGTAAATTTTTTTAGGGCTATTTTAGTTCATGTCTTGTAAGCAATGTACTAATTCGCACATTCGACAGGCGTGCTGTGGTCCCGAGAAGAAGCCCTGGCGTCGGTATTGGCTGTGGAGACAGTCGATCTGCCCATCCCTGCCTCGTCTGTGTCCATGCACGACCACATGTCACAGCGAGCTGGTCAGTCGTGCGGCTGGTGCTGAGCTGTTAGTTATTTTCCGGGGTGGATGTTGTTCAACCGTGACGACTTGAGCTAGGGTTTTAGAGTACAGTGTATCACAGCTGTCTCGTGGTCTGTAGGTCTTCATGATTTTAGTGCGGCACTTCTTCAAAAAGAAGGGGTAATCAACTGTATGGCACGTTAAGACATGATAGGCGTGACTAGTGTAGACTTGACTGTCTGCACAAGCTAGGTGTCTGGAAAAGGCAATACGCTGGCTAAACTACATAATTTTTCCTTAAATATGTTTGGTTTTCTAGTTTTAGAAATTTGCTTATTTTATGTGTGGGCGATCATAACGATAAACAAAAATTAGGCACTGAAATATGATGTGAACTGCTACCAGTTAAAAATAAAAAGGATGAGAAAAAAAACTAAGCAGTTGCAAATTTGCTTCCTTTACTTATGACGAGAAAACAAAATTTGATAAAAAATAGTTCAATTTGAATTTATGGTAATTGCCCAAAAAAATCCACATTTTGATCTTCACTGGTTTCGTTGCATATATTGCTCAAAATTATGCAGGTTTGACACATGAAAAAATTCCATTCTGGACTAATATCCTCTGTTGGTACCACTCGAGGTGGTCGATCAGAGTGGCGCTGCTGTACTGTATGACTCAAGTGTTTGCCGTACTTTTTCAATTTTTGCGTGTACTGGATGAAACTCACTGTAGTGGAAGGGTGTTTTAATCGCTTTTGTGGCAAGGAAACTTGGGGTAGCCGTGAGTAGCAAGCAGAAGATAAGACGTGTCATGCACTGCTGGCATGACCGCAAGCCACAGTAACTGTACGAGCAACACTGCTGCAGGTGTGCTGCACAGCCTGGCGCAGCGAGTGATGCTGCAGGGCGGAGGGCTGCTTGCCTGGTTTGCTGAGTGGCTGGAGGATTCTCTGTCACCCTCCCAGGCTTCGCCCGACTCGCCGCCCCAGCTCTACAGAGATGAGTTTAACATCCACAAGCTCCTCATCATCGCCACTGCGCCTGGCAAGGTGGGTCGTCACGACGTGCTTCTCTGTGTGAGGCTGATCACGGCGTGCAGATTTCCTGGCATGTTGGGTCTGCTTTACTGACATTGAGGTCGCTCAAGTTTTATCGTCTCTCATCTGTTCTAACATGGTCAGCCTCACACGTTTCCGAATTGATCGCGTTGAATCTGGTACTGCATTGCATTTTCTTCGAAAACGCTAATCTTTGCTGGACGATGTCTCTGACTGCCTGCTCACTGCACCTGTAGTGCGCCACAGCTTATTTCTGTGTTACCATGCAAGTTACATTGTTGTACAGTAGCTTATCTTCACTGCGTATGTTCATCTCCTCTTCCAATATGAGTAGGCATAATATATTTACTTAGTTATTCAGTACGTACAATTTTGTAACAACTTCTTATGTTGTAAACTACTGATTTTTCATCCCTAAAATTTAGAAACTTTTTGGTATTTCATTCTAATGAAAACACTTGTACACAAAACGCAAAATATTTTTAGAGAATTGAGTGACTGCATTGGCTAGGCAATTATTCATTTGTTAGAGTTAGTGAGTTGTTACGCAGGTGTTTAAAGTGCACAGCTCATCATTCGCTGAATAAATTTTTTCTTTCAGGTATTTGCGTTGGATAACCTTAGCGGGGCAGTGGTATGGAGCGAGTACCTGCCGGCCGTGCAGCCGCTGCCCTCGCAGAAGATGCTTCTCTTCCTGCAGCGTTCCGTGGCTCACTTCCCTCACCCGCCTCAGATGGTGCTCGTCGCCATGCACAAGGTTCGTTTCTGATGCTCCTCATCTGACTTTCCTGTACTGGAACATAAATATCCAGCCTCGAATCCATAGAGCTCGTTTTGCAGAAGGGACTTGCGCTTTCTCCACTCCGTACTTTTCGGGGGTGAATCTCTGAATGTAGCATTGCGTTTTGATGTCCAGTTAATTTTATTCCAACCGAAGTTACTTGTATTATTTTGTTCTATTCCTTCTGTAGTGAAGCTGTAATTGCATTCCTCGCTTTCTGGGATGCTATTTACGAGGAATTCGAATTAATGTTGCCATTTCTCGTCATTTCCCTCCGCCTGCTCTAGATACATGTAATTATCAGGATTCGGGCCGTGCTTTCGTATGGTATCCACAAGAATAAAGTTTTAGGTAGTGAGTTAGCTCTCAGAATTCACTCGTACTTTCTCAACGTGAGTATTGACGTTGTCATTTGTACCTGTAAATGTTATTATGGTAAAAATAAACAAATAGTTGATTTTTTTTTAAAGTATACAAAATTAAAGTTTTTGAGCTTTAAACCCACCGAGTTTTGTTTGGTCATACATTAAACCGTGAAAGTCCTCTCAGTCGAAAACCAGAAATTAATTCTACATCGCTTATTTGATGTTCGTTTGATCGGTGTCTCGGCATCACTCATGTTAGGATGTATCCTGAAAACGTTCACATTTTGAATGATTTTGTGTTTCAGTTGTGCATTTGTGCAATTTTATGTCTTTCGGGATACGAGCAGTTGAATAACAAGCCATATGAGTATGGGAAATAACGTGTGTTCTCTTTACTCAGTTTTATCCTGTTGACTTGTTCGTCTCATGTTATCCGTGAACATGGATACATTTTACTTTAAATTTCAGGGCTCGTGTGAGGGTGTGGTACACACGTTCAACCCGCTGACGGGGGAGTCGACGGGAAAAGGCCTGCAGGTGCTGCCCTACCGCATTTCCCAGACCTCTATGCTCGCACACAACGATCAACAGTTTGTAAAGGTCAGCTCCTCTAGATCTGGGTATCTGGTTGCGTAGCTGTACGTCTAACAGACTGGTGCAATTGGAGTGACAGTTTAGGTGTTGTTCATTTCTATGTTCAGAGAATTATCCCTACGCAGGCTCAGTTGCCTAGTTGCACTACGAGGATTCTTCTGGTTGTATGTGCATGAGCTAGAAGGAAATACGAATATAATATTTCTGTAGGTATTTTCTCCGAAAACGCGAGGCTTTGTTTCAACTATTTTATTGATTGTTCTTTTGATTATCATCCAGCTCACAATAATGTGTTTTGGCCAGTTGTTTGTAGCGTAATCTGATAATTTGTTAATCCCTGTTAACCCCATGGATTAGAAGAGGCTCAAGATGGTTCTTACTTCTTTACTTCTCATTTCAAGAGGTAGTTTATCACTACATAGCAAAATTATGCACGCCTAAGAAATTAAAAACTTTCAATAGGTAGATTATATTGTTTCACAAAATGATATAGTTTGCATTATGAGATTTACGCATTAACTTCAGTTGGAAGAAACCTTCAGATACCTCAAAACTGCTGCTGCAAACGAGAAAACTGTACAAATATTGAATGTGATTGTACAGTAAGGCACTGCTTTATAATTATCTAGATATTTCATGTGTATCAGAGTTCTGAATAAACTTCATGTTTAGCTTAAATTTTTCTAAATACAATCCGTTTTATTTTCAATATATACGTACTGACTTGGTAACACTAATCCTAAATCTTAATTCCGAGTTGGAGAGATCTAAGGAATTTGAAGTCTTGACAATTAAGACACAAACATTGCCATGTTTGTGTTTTTAAAATGATTGTTAAAAAAATTATTTTAAGTCGTACATGCAACTATGTTGTGTACAGGCTGCAAATAATCAACCTCTCCCACACTCTTGCAGGACTGACTGTGACAGTCGTACTGTTCAACTGCACAGCTCTAAAAGCGCTGTTGAGATGTGTATTATCTTGCCTCACAAATTATTTGCTTTATCACTATCGCCACTTTTTAACCTGCACTTCGTGTGTACAGCCACTGCTGGTGGTGGACACGGACATGGGCGTGCATGCGTTCCCGTCAGGAGCAGAGCAAAGTGTGGTGCTGCCCAACAAGCACGTGCTGTACGTGGCCACCCGCAACTCCACACACATCACGGGTCATTCCCTCAGAGGCTCCACGGACCAGGTAACGGCACCAGCAAAGAGAATCTTGTTATGTCATGCTCAAAATGCTAGTTGAATATTTTGCTAAGTTCCGTCTTTCCAAGAATGCTGGTTATGAATGTACCATTGTATCACTTCATTTTCAGTTGACTTTATTCGAAATGATGAGCGAACTCAGGCTTGACAGGTCCGATGCAGGAGAAAAATGTTTCGATGTGTTTCGTAGTAGACGCTTTTGTCGGTGCGAGGTGCTGACGCTACCGATCTGAGCACCATTCTTGGCTAGAGGCAGAACAATCTCCACAGTTGCTTTATTTTTTTCTTTTAAGGAGGGAATATATTTGTTTACTTTATGACATTATATGGTGATGCCTCTTCATGGAACTAACATTATCTTTCATTCCCTTTAACCTCAATGGTAATTTTCATGGTTATTTGTCCTCATTTTATGCGGAAGAGAAGTGAGTGAACATGAATTCTGAGCTATAAAGCTCGGGTTTCCATTGCAAATTCTGGACGGTTAGTCTCTTTTTTTACTGAACGTAGAACTGTCAAACATCTGTCACTGCCATAATTTGTGTAATGTCATTATGAACAGAAACCTTACTTATTCTTTGCCTGAATCCATCTCTACCATCATCAGCTTGTTCTTTGAGTTACTGGCTAAGTGTCTATTTTGTATAGATTTTTCTACACTCTTGAGATAATTTGTCTCGCGCTTGCCAACAGGGGTTGTCACTGACGCCTCTGTGGAGCCAGCACTTTCCACCTGGCACCATCGACGGCGTTTACCTGAAGCGTCCTGGTGATAAGGTACACTCCGCTGGCCGTGTCATGGCTGATCGCTCTGTGCTCTACAAGTACACCAACCCTAACCTCGCCGTCGTCGTGTCCAGAGGCTTCGATCACATCAACAAAAGTGAGACGATTTATTTTATGTGATGCTGTAGTTTTTGTCGCCTTCAGAATGTTGATGTCATGAAAAGCGACGTTTCTTCCCAGCTTATGTGGATTTATTTTATTTGTATGTGCTTTATGATCATATTTTATTATATCTATAGGTTCGAAGTCTAAATCGAAAACAGGGATGTAATTCTCAACATAGTTTGCTGTAATATAATTTTAATATTTCTGAAAGTCGTTTTTTTACTAGCTTCATGAAACGGAGACGTCGCTTTGTTGGGTCATTCATTTAGTCATGCATACACAGAAATTGTAATGTGTTTGATAGAAAACACTTTACAACGTCTGCTATACTGAATAAACGTTGTGTGAGCCTATCAACAACTATATCAAATAGTCAGTTTCTATGGTGTAGAAAAAAAAATGAAGTCGACGAATCAACATACCCTAGAAATTCCAGTTTATAACGAGGGTTGTCGCGTCCGCAGACACGCTGAGTGTGTACCTGGTGGACCTGGTGTCGGGCGCTGTTGTCGACTGGGTGAGCCACTCCCGCGTGTCCGGCCCCATACACGTGATCCACTCCGAGAACTGGGTCGTCTACACCTATCACAACGACAAGTACCGCCGTCACGAGGTGATGCTTGTTTCCTCATGCCGTGTTCAGTAATGTTGCTCGTTGTTACTGCACTCGGCACTTACTACAGTGACGATTGCTACTGTAACTTAATTCAACTCGCTCTTCAGTTTGCTCTAACTCTACTTCAGGGTTTTGATTCCGTTTAGGTTTTGACGAATTAATCTTTGTGTTTCTAATGTCATCTTGATATCTACTGTTAAATTAAAAACAGTACGTAATATTTTATGTAATACACAGTTGCACTCGTTGGAGCTATTCGAGGGTCCGAAGCAAGCGAACGCGACGGCTTTCTCATCGCTATCAGGCGCCCAACAGCAGCCGCTGGTGGAGCATCAAGCTTACATCCTTCCGCACGGCGTGCAGGCCGCCGCCCACACCGTCACCGAGAAGAGCATCACTACCAAGTGCTTGCTACTCGCACTCCAAACAGGAGGAGTGGCACAGGTCAGATTTTCATCTGGTCTAGACGTTTATTCAGCACAAACTGGGTCGTCAGAAGCCCCTGTCCAGTAACTTTGAAAAGCTTAAGCTTTTGCTAGCTAAAGGCATGACGAATTAGGTGTCTGCTAAGTGAGCTATTTCTAGCAAGCGTTAATTGTTTTGTAGCTGTCTTATTTTGATGTCTTGCTAAGAAGACTGAAGTTATACTACATACTTATTATTTTGTTGGGTACTTTTTTCTTGAGGTTGTTACATGGTTGCTGATGGCTTAGTTTTATCACGAATGCCTCGTCTGCACAAGAAACTAGCATTTTGTCTATGAGTACGCATGCTACCTGCAGACACTACTGTTAAATTTGAAAACCTGAACGGGTACATGCCCATATTGACACAGCAGTTATATCTGATCGAATTTTTCAGCCTTTATGCGTATCTGAAATTTTAACCAAATTATTTTAGAAGTTTCTGTGAGATCTTTTTGAAGCTTTTAAGGAATCTTGTACTATAGCAGTAAGATGCTTTTTTCTTGGGAAGCCAAGTTCATTTGTTTAATAAGAAATATATAGTTAATTTCTTAAAAAGCTATTTCGTTGAAGAATAGGACTGCTGCTGGATGTATACGTTAGGGAATGTCTCTAACCTCGTCATGGTGTTGCTCTACGCTCGAGATGAGTCCACTGTGTGTGTGCTTAAAAGACTGATGTGTAAAAACCGCTCATGGTTTCTAAACCAAACGGATAGTTGTGTGAGCTGCCGAGTGTAAAGCTGATTATAGTTTTTCTCTATCCCATGTAGTTTTTCTGTATTCTGCACTGGCATTTTTGATATGTGCCTTGTTTGCCCTGTTCCTCGTATAAGATGAACTACCGTAGATTTAGCTTACACTGAATATGTAAGAGTTAGCCATCAAACTAGTCGTTTTTTAGAACAACGGGAATAGTTCCTATGAGTAATTAAACATCAAGTACTTGACTATAAAATTTCTGTTAGAAGTGGAGGCGAATTCTCCGTGCCGGTTTTTTTTCATAAACCAGGTTTTACGTGTACACTATTTGTACTATTCAATTGTGTACCTGAAATTCAGTGCGTAATATCGCATGCCCGTATGGGGCTGTCCCGGACAGGTGGCTCGGCTGCTTGTGGATCCTCGACGCCCGCTGTCTGCTGCAGGCCCTCGTGAGGAAAACCTCATCCCTTACGTACCTGAGGTGCACCTGCCCCCCACCGAGATCATCTCCTACAACCAAACCCTGCCCCGTGTCACCGCCATCTACTCTGCACCCACCGGCCTCGAGTCTACCAGCATCGTCTTTGTCTACGGGCTGGGTGGGAGACTGTTATTTTTGTTACGTAATTGTGTGCTTTTCAATACTTTGCCGTTCGCTTCGTAAGCGGTCTATAGCATGGGCTTACGTATGTATAGTAGCGGCTTGCCACGTATTAACTTGCTGATGTACTGTTCATTTCAGATTTGTTCTTCAGCCGTGTGTTCCCCAGCAAGATGTTTGACATGTTGAAGGACGACTTCGACTATGTGCTGATCGTGGGAGCGCTGACGCTTCTCGTCGCTGCTGCCTTCATCACCAGGAAGTTGGCTCAAAGGAAAGCTCTCTACCACCAGTGGAAGTAGAAGCATCTAATTGAAATAAATATTTAAGTAGCTGTGTTCAGAGGTAGGTAGATGTGCATGAAACGCTTGAAGAGCGAGTCAGTCAAGCGTAAAGACATTTTCTATTGTGTGGAGACTCGTAGATTACTGAGGGTGTGGGCAGAGTTAGGTACAGTGGTCCCTGCGTATCAAGCTCTGCCTGACCAGGACACAGTTCGTGCGCGAGAGTTGTTTGTCTGAGCTTCTATTGGTTACAATTAACGAGGTAAGTCTGTATGAGCTGTGGAGTGTTCTTAGTCCACGAGCTGTGAGAAATTTCTCTTTTAGGGTGTTTTTATATGAGGTGCAACTAAGGGAGAAATTTTTAAATGCGTAATGTTTTCCACTATAAGATCAAAATGTACAGTGATGCTTGCACAGTCTGTAAATTATGATTTTAATCGATGTGCGCTGTCAATCATTCAAGCGTAAGCTTTTTATTATCATTTTTTCATTTATTAATTCAGTAATGCAATTGAATAACGAAAATCAAATATTCCTTGTTACAAAATTATACGTTGATATTAATTCGTGTATAATTGGTATTGGAAGGCATTCAGTTCGTTAGTAATTTACTGTTGAAACCTGTGCCACCGACCGCACTTGCGACGTTCACTCGCTTGCAACAGCCAGGTTGAATTTAAGCACTGACTGCGGTTATGTATGTTTACCTTTCACTGCCCAGCGTACCGAATTCTGTTAATTCAATTGGGTACTAATTTGTAATTTTTTCACCTAATGTAGCTTAAGGGAATCATAAAAAGGTTATATGCCGGATAAAGTTTTTGGTCCCCTTGAAAATAATTTGGGCATTAAAGGGATAAAGAGGTTATGTGTCTGATACGAAAATTATTCGTCACTTAGAAAATAATTGGGTAGTGAAGAGTAAAGGTGTCCGGGTGCATTATTTCATTCAAAGGTATAATTTTTGTTGAGACTGTGACTTTTCTTTTGTGTATAGTTTGTCAATTTTTTGGCATATTTATTGCGTGCATGTTGAGCTGTTGGTATATCTTACTAACGTGACCCTTAGAAACCTTATCTTATCTCCTCATCCTTTCCAGTTTTCACTCGTTCTTCATCTCTCAGTGTAGCATCTCCTCTAACTGAACTTTTATATTTTTCTTTACTAAAAATTATAAAATTACTTCCTGTATATTACTCTCATGGGCTTAAATTTGGTGAAGTGGCGTGCTCTTTTTGTGTGCTTCATATTTGATAACATTTTTTGAGTGAATTCAAGTTTAGGGAATAGTAGGTTGTGTTGAATGTGGTAAGCTCCGCATGTGGGTAGGAAAATGGGATCTCAACTTTTTTTCATCGTAGAAGTTTTATATATAAGAATTATAAGATTGGGATCTTTCGTTCGCACTGTTCTTCAGTCTGTTGCACTTTCCTTATAATGCTCTGTTTACACTGTTATGACGTCATCTAGCGCCTCCTACCTCGATGCAAATGCCATATTTCACCATTCATTGTAACTTCGTTCTCTTTGTTCTCTGATACTCACTGCATTGTCCAATATGTTAAAATGTTGAGCTACGGTTTGGAAGTAGTTTTATTACGATTCCTTTCCTGAGACACATTTTGTTCTTCATGGTCATTTCCTCTATACGTTAGTTCTGTCATCAATTATTGATTTTGTCAGATTGCATTTTACTTTGATTTACTTCTATCTCAGTACTATAGAAGGCAGCGTACTTCATGACCTGAGTCATAGTTCTGTCTTCTTGTGTAGCTGTACCTAAACTTCGCTCATGAATATAGCCATCTTTAGCTTATATTCGTTATTGGAATGTGAATTTAAAACGCTATAATCTATTTTTTTCATACTTTTATATATGTATTGATATTCAGTGCAAATGAAATGTCATTCATGCTCGGAGTGGACGTGCATACCTTGGAACTGACCTCACGAGTGTCGGTGTGCTGGAATGAGTGCTAAAGAAGGCAGTGTGACGTCAAAAGGTTATCTCAGTGTGGCATTCAAAGGTTCTCCAGCTCAGTCTAAGGGAAATAACTGAAGTTTGGTTCATGGGAAAGGTGTCATCAGAAATAAAATTTGATTTAAAAAGGAAAAAAGGTGTAAGCTAGTTAATTAATTACAGACAAACTTCAAGACGGATGTTTTACTCTTTGTTCGGCAACACACATCATTTTGAGCTCGAAGCTTTAAGACATTCTCTTATAATCAAACATACACATAGTGTCGTGCATGAAGTTCTGTGTAACATGCAACAGCCAACAGTAATACAGGCGATCTTGGTGACGTATTTTACATCATTTAACCCTTTGGCGACGAAAAGGACCATACGGTCCTCTTTTACGGTCTTGAGGAGAATTGTTCTAATAAACAGTGAGCAATATGAGGTTGCTACTAGGTTTAAACGCGGCGGCATGTTACAGCGTCGTTCTTTTGGCTGCCTGGCTCTCAGCATGCTTCATTGCACCAGTGTACTGACGGTTTTTATGAGCTTAAACGTAGAAACTAGAAAAAGAAATTCGTCGCTAGAGGGTTAAATTCACAAAATATTGCTATCAGCAGATGAAATTATCAAGGACTTAATGCACTTAATCGAAAAATATTCTGTAGCTAAATACTCGTACTTTCGCTCGATACTTCTCTTCCCCATTGTTAGTTTAACCTTAAGCTTGCTGCAGTGTGATTTGACATGGTGGTTCTCGAGGTTCTTCTGTGAGATCAGCGGTAATGTCTGTTCTCGTCAGTGAAATCTTTGTTACTATCTGCCAAGTGTGTGGCCAACGGATTTTTTTGGTTACCGTCACTTGTCTTTAATAAGCTGTGGTTTACATGCACTTCATGTTATACTCAAATTGTCATCTCTTACTGGCAAGTTCAGACTTTAATCACGAAAGGTCGACTGGTTTAACGATTCGTCCATTTGTGTTTTAACCGTGTGGTAATATTTTTTTTAAGAAAAAAAAGATATTCGGAGCTGGTGACGCTATTTTGGGTACCGATTTTTTAAACTTTCCCTGAAGGGCAAAAACGATTACTTGGCTTAGTGTCGCGTAAATGTCAGTTAGGAAAGCACATATTTTCGCCCTTCAACTCTTATTTGTAGTAATTCCTAGTAAAGTTTTATCAGTTTTCCAACTGTTTGTAACTCATCTCTCACGTGTTGCAGTGCAGAATAACTGCCTTCCAAACTTATAGAAATCGTTGTTCCTGCTGATGACAAAATTGTGCGTAGCGTTGTGGTATTTTGTATTAAATCGGGTTAAATTCTTTACGCTGAACATGTTTTCACAGGATAAATGATCTTGGCTAAGTTCATATGTGTTAGTAAAGAATGGATAATAAGTTACATTACTGTGTTAACACTTATTTGCTGATTTAGTGACCCTCTGCCTCCGCTGCATATATTATGGGATTAATTTCGTAGGGGTGTACAGATTGTTACCTGCATCATTCCTCATGTATTATGTCCATATCATTAAAAAGTTTGTCTAAAGAATTCTATTTTTTGTGCCCTTCACGTTTTGAAGATGTGAGTGAATTATATGATTCTACTTAATAACAAACAGACGTTGAAAAGCAAATAACGACTAGTAATATTTCTAATGTCTGTCGCGGTCGAAGGACCATCTCCATGCAAGTGTGTGTTGTAGAGATTTTCGAGTGTTTTCGAAGCCCTTCGAATCGAAGGAACTTAAGGGATTGGATAAAGGTTGTTTTTACTATTAATTTATAATATTCCCGCCCGGTACAAAGTGTAAAATGTTTAATATTGAAAATAAAAGGACATACATATATACTTATTGATATCACGGTGGGTGCTTTTGAAGTGCATGTAAGAGCAACGCTCGTTGGATGAAAGGTAAATGAATCCGTAAATATATTCACAGTAACTATAGGGAAATATTGTACATCAAATGAAAAATGTCATAATGTATGCATATACATATTCACCACCAGCTTGGGCGACTGGAGAGCGAACCCGCTTGCAATACGGGAAAACCCATGTTCGATACACGCAACCGCCGTGGTCTGTTTGTGCTTGACCATCGGCAGCTAGAATTACGGCATGGAACTTGGGTATCGCCCCAAGAATGGGTCGAATGGATCGTTCCTAATGCCTCATTGTATTATATGAAATTTCTGGCATGTAAGACGAATAAATATTAGTACAAACTTGGAAATGAAGTAGAATAAAAAGTTAAATAAAAGTCGCTTCTCCCGGTACCATTCATATCGAATATTGAAGATGAACAAAAAACTGCCATAATTATGGAAAGTGTATTTATCAATGAAACTGTATTATATTCAAATATTTTAATTAGTTTCAAATAAAATGAAAAGGTTTTCAACTTGTATTGTACGAAATATGTAAAACATTAAACAAAACATTTTATTTGTCAAACAAATATCTCATGGATTTTCAAGCACATTTTTCTATAAAACTATGGATTACAACATATATCGGAGACAAGTTAATGACAAAATTGTTACTAAATCAACAGATTAAACGTATACATTTAATTGACCTGACAGTATTGACCTAATAATTTAACAATATATTTAATATTTACCTAACATTAGGTGCACAAAGAAATTAGTTTGGGTTAAGAATTGTATTGTCAAAATCCGGATGAATTTATTCGGACATCAGATGCGTAGTAACAAAGGAAAATTTAACTGACCTTCAAGGGGCTACATGGACTAGTTTTCGAAGCCCCAAATAAACACAAAAAAAAAAGAAGAACTGACCTTCTGATCTGGGGCTACATCGACTAGTTTTCGAAGCCTCAAATGAACACGACATAGATAAAGATATAACAATTGAATACAGACCGTGAGGGTGGAATCAAGATTAGAGAAAGAGCTCGAGAATTGTGTTATCAGTACAGAATGTTTTACTCGGTAATGGTAGCTTACGTGGCTGTTTTTATCTCTCCCTCTAGTTAAGCCTTTGCCATGATACTGTTGCTAAATATCAGTGTAGCCAGGGTGTGAATAAGTAAGGTTCCAGTTGTTTAGTTCTATTTTTAAGTCCAGGAACCATTTCCCTAGTACTTATACCTGCAAGAATATTAAAAAATACTAAAATTGTTGCAAAAGAAGAGTATTTATTTAAGAAATTATGACAAGCCCATGTTGCCCACACTGGAGTTGCCAGTTATTGTGAAACAGGAATACAGTAAAGATGAGTTTAGTGAAGATTTTTCACTGTGTATATTGCAAGTATTAAATAGAACTAGTAAACTGTAATGATGAGATTAACAATGGCAGAGTTAAACATTATATTTAACAGTGAAAAGGATAATAATGTTTACACTGATCAGCACATCAAAACTACTGTAGTGTTAATGCAATGTTTAAATCCAAAAATATTGGCTCTTCATATCAAACAATCCCTACACAATACAAAGCTGCTGCTTCAGATACTCTTGTTATGTTGTTCATTTTGTGAATTATTAGTTTTCTGAATTCAAAATGATGTACCAGAATGACTGAAGATAAAATAATGATAAATTAAAATTAAAAGTTAGACTAATTAGATTAATAATAGTACTTAATCTAGATTTGTCATGAGTATGACTGGCTGCCAAAAATATTTCAATGGTGTTATGTTCAATTCCTACTTAGCTTTTATTAACAGCAGTAATTAGCTTTCAGCAATAAAGAATATAAATATTTGGACAATTATCTGCAAGTCTGCTTTCAGGCATGATAACAATACATAACATTAAATCTTATCATTTTTCTGAAAATAGATGTAATATCTATTGTTAATTGAGCAAATTTTTAAAAAAATTGTCAGAAATTACTGAATTTCTAGAAAGTACACCAGAATTTATTGAAATTGCAGTTATATAAAGTATAAAGAGGCTAGCTAAACTTCCATGCATGTCAATTCATAAAACAAAAAACACTACCTCATAAGATTGTGAATTCTTATACATAACAATCATTTTTAGATAAAAATGATGTAGTGCTTCTTCATTTTCTTCCTAGATTTTTACAATTGATTTTGATTCTTTGGGCTTGGAAGTTCAGCTATTCTTTTCCAGTCTCTTTTCATAAGTTTTCAGATAGGGTAAGAAGGATATTAAGGTTCACATTCATTTTACTGATAGTCATTTTTTTGTTGCTTTCTATTGAATACCTGCCAATTAATCTAGCATTGTTACAAATCATAGTTTACTTCATTCACTACCGACTGGCATTCTCTGCTTGCCTTTTCGTCAACGGTGTTTTATCTTGTTTCTCTGATCACAAAGATCATATACTCGTAATAAACTACTAAAATTGTTACTAAAGCTAATTTTGCTCAATTTGCAATGAATAATAAAGCCAAATATTCATAATTCAAAGTGGACAGTGAGCTTGTTAAATACCATTGCGTCTGCTTTGTGCTTGCTTGTCATGGCTGAACTTGTACATTTCTGGAAAATCGGAATGTACCATATAATGGGGTGCTTCAGCATGCTGAACATTCTTAGCTTTTTCTTTTCTTATGTTCTTCAAGGGCTGGTTTCTTTGCTTTCTTCATAGAATTGTTTCAAATACACTCGTCTTTTCCTGATGCACTGGACTCACGGTTGACGAGCTCATCGGTATACGAGTATTTCAGTAGAGTCGTTTAACACGTCTCCGATTGCCTGGCTGTTGTAAGTTTTCACTTTGTACATATTATTAGTAGAAGGCACTGTAAAATTTACAGGACCTAACATTAGTGGCCCACATACATACCACTTTGGAGTCAACGTGTTAAAAAGCGTTTTTCTAACTAGCTAAGTATAGTCTTTCTTATTTCTTTCTTAATGAAGCCAATCGGCGACCACCCTCGGATCGCCAAACAAACAAACAATCAATCTTTATTTCCAATCGATTACGCAGTACATAGACATTAGTACATTGGTTTTTCAAATTCTTAAGGTTAACATTCTAAGAGTAAGGGTGATGGTGAGCTCCATGCGACGATCCCGGGAGGTTGATAGGCGTCTTCATGGGCGGGGAGTTGAGTGCTTAGCGGGTTGAGTGCTCGGCGCGGCGTACGAGAAACAGCTCGTGTCCATGGCCGGGTTCGAACCCGCGGTCTTTCTACATGAAGCAGAGACCCGATACAGAACACGGGCTGCAGACCACTCGACCACGGTGGCTGCAATGTGGACTTCCGCGAAAGAAAAAGTGAAATAAACTGTAGTGCTTTAGAATAAGGTATTAAATTAATTCGGTTTCATACGTAAGTATCCTCGATGATATGAATGGTTACCTGGACAAATACAAAACAGCAAATGAGGCGTAGCATTGTCTCGAATTTCCCAGTCGATCGATAACTCAGCAACGCCGGTGTAAGTTCCATTACGTGGTCTATTATAAAGTTTTTGCTATCATTTATTTTATTTTCTGTCTATCATTATTAATGTTTTACTTCACTTAAACTTATTAAAGTGATACATTAATTTAAGTGAAAGCAATGGGCTTGGTTTCCAAACGGATGATAATCGTTAACAGAGCTTGCACTGTAATACATTTCATGGATGTTTTTTGAGCCATGACCAAGGATGCTAGTGATCAGTTGTATCAATTACCCCGAGTCATGCCGTGGAGCTAGCATTTTAGTTGAGGCTGATCATGGTCAAGGATGCTGATGACCAGACCAGTTGTCAGTTACCCTGATTCGGACCTGGAATTTTTATTCTTATATCAACTGCAGCTGCATTACTTTCATTCAAATGCTTCAATTTTGTGTGGTTTGATTTACGAACTGCTTGATGACTTGGTTGGTTTGCACTCTGACTGATAGTTTGAATTATCGAATGCACTGAACGTCTTTCCCAAACATTAGTGAATCACGATAGTAGCCAATTGCTGAGTAGTATCTCTTGCACTGTAACCTAAACTTGCTTGTGCACAACACTTCAGCGGATATTATTACAGGGGATAAATAATTTTTTAGCTACTGCTTGGGTTCAAGTTGAAAAAAAAAACTTAAAGTGCCTTGTACTGAAGCTATTCAATGATATCGTCTGGGAAAAGTCTAAAGGCTTGGAAAACGTTATTGGTGACTGCATCGTTCTTTCCATATCAGTGTTGGGCGCATAGAATTGCTAAGTTTATTATGAAGCTGCATGATCAAAAGCAATTTATTTGGTGGAGTAGGGAGTTTTTAAAATATATAGTTGTTTTTATATGATTTTCAGATTGTGCGATCAAGTGCTGTAGCATGTCTCTTGAACCATTGATGTCAGCCAAAGACCTCAACCAAATTTGGTTGGAAAAAATGCTGTCATCATCTTTGATGGCGAGTATTAGAATTGAAAATTACGAAATTAAGTTTCCTAGTAGGCTTCAAGGCTTCCTTAGCGACATTTTCTTTGTAGATATTAATTATATTATAAATGGTCTGAAAAAGAATTCTAACCTTGTTTTCAAACTGTTACCATCGAAGAAAGAGCTTGCCGATTTTGTTGAAAATGGTAGCCTTGCTGAACGTGAAGTGAAGTTCTACAAGTTTAGTTCGTCTGACGCCTTTCAAAGAGTATGGAAAGCATCATCAGTGGAACACCTTATTCCTAAAGTGTTGTACGCTGATGTTAATAAATCAGCTGTGACGATTGTGATGGATGACTTACGTGATCACAATTACGAACTGGTCATTACGAGGGATGGTAGTAGCCTTAAAGAGACCATTGCCATTGCTCGGTCTGCTGGTCTTGTCCACGCTGCAGGAGTTAGTTACCATCAGGAGCACGGCTGCTTCCCAGTACCTTCACGTGAAAACACTGATTTCTATGACCAATTCCTTATCCCAAACCTGAAAACTTTAGCCAAAATTTATTCCCATAAGCCAATTTCTACTGTGTTTTCTGAGCTTGAATTCGTGACGAAAGAAATGCGAGCCACACCAGACAGACATCCACTGTTCAACACAGTCATCCACGGTGATCTTTGGGCAGGGCAAAGTTTGTTCTCTCCCAACCGTGAGGAGGTTTGCCTGATTGACTGGCAGTTCTGCACATCGGGCAATCCAGTGATTGATCTTCAGGCTCTGTTTTTCATGAGCACGGACCCGCAAGTGCTGGAAGAAAGTTTAGATGAAATTTTATCCGAGTACTGGTCCAGTTTTTCTGGCGCGTTGGAGAAAGAAAGCGTCGAGTGTCCTGTTTCATGGCAGCAATTCCGAGACAACGTGGAAAGGCTCTGGATTTATGGGTTTGTTTTTTTAGCTGCGAGCATTCATGATTTTTTGGACGGTGATAGCATCAGTAACAAACGAATCAATGGATATTTGGACTTTCTCGCGAAAAGAAATGTATTTCATTCTTTTTTGAAAACTGCAAAAGAACAATCAAGTTGATGTAAGTTGTTTTCGGACTTGTTAAAATAATACTCATTTTGTTACACTTATGTGGGTTTTATCGTTTTTGATTAGGATTTAATTGCATATATCTACCTGTCTTTTAAGTTTTATTGCTAAGCTTTGAGAGTGAAGATGAATTTAAAAGTAATTTACTTAGCAGTTTTTTCTTTCAGTGAATTCACCTTATTATCCTCTGAAGAGAAAGCTCTTTGACTTTTTATTACCATTACGAGAATTTAAGAACTCTTATCCTTAAACCATTTAATTATGGATCTCTCGATTAATGCAGTCATGTGATTTATGCTGCTATGAATCGTTCGTTAAATCCCATATTTTTTAGTTTAAAGCCTCGCGTTACATATGAACTATCATGACCACAAATACTGAACATAACCTTAATTATTATTTTTCCATGTCTTGTTACGTCAGAGCAACTGAAGTGCACTGAACCTTCATGGCGCACGAGTTGAAACCTTTTCAATAATTTTGTTCTACACGTGAGCGTGTTCGTCTTTTAAAGGAAGGTAAGAGCACTTTTAGCTAATTGTTATCGCCGAGACTATAATTATTTCAATTTTTGCGGGTCTAACACTCTGTACTGCTGCAGTTATTTTCTAAATTTTGCTGAGCCGTCCATGGATGTTTTAGGTGTCGGTTCACGTTCCGTTTGTGCAATTTTCCTCCCGACGCAGGTCATTCACTCGACCAGTCTTTATCTTTTATCACTCCTTGATAATAGATATCTTATAACATACTAGCGAGGAGTTACTGTGATGTTGCCTAAAAGCTGACTCTAACACTGAAGTATGTGCTTGTTTACCTCACGACATGGTTGAAGTTTGTGAAGAGCAGTTTGCAGTGGAAGGACATAGAACACGTCAAATTTTTAGTAGGTGCGCTTGAGTAGAAGAGAATACCGTCTGGGGAAACAAATTTAGTATCTTTCCTAGGATTCAAAGAGTTGTGTTAATTTTACGATGAGTGCTGCTCAATGCAAAAATCGTTATCTTTTTTCATGTTGTCTATTTTCAAATTAAAAATATTTATTTAGTCAAATTTGTATCAAAGTACATTGAGTTAACGTTCATTATCTCGTGTGTGCTGTGTTATTTTATACTTATTGTTGGAAATTTGTTTGTAAAGATCTGTTTGAAGAGACCACAATTCCAAAATTGTAGTGCGTACGTGTGCTACGAGCATTTCACCGCTCAGTATGAGTACCTAGCCCTCACTTTTGAATTGGTCATAATTGTTTCAATAGCTCTCAACGAATATCATTACCTTGGCTCTGTGCGTATGACGTTCCAATTGTTTCATTTGTTATTTCTGAAACTGAGCTCATTTGAAGTCGTTCTCTCACGGGTTGTCTTGAAAAAAGTTGTCCTGCTACGCATCTTGGTATTGTAGAGCTGCTCTAAGTATTGTGTGACTCCTTTGCTTCTCCAGTGAAGAAAAAGGTGCATTTTCTTGTATGTTCTTATCAGGAGACGTAGTTAGTACTCCTAGAAGAGTAATGGTAGCTAACTGTCGTAGAATCTGTAACTTTACTGCAGGAAGCTTGCAGTAGTGTAGTTTTATATGTGCAGCAACTTTTTTAATTTTGTCTCTCTTCTGTTTTGATAGAAATCAATATAAGATTCAAGTAATTCCCTACATGAAACCTTTTGATACTTTTTGGTTACTTTATCCATATACAATTAATTATACTTGTTTTTATTTGTCGTATTTGAGATGTTTTGTGCTGCTGATGAGATACATAAATTAACTACGATATTAAGACCGATATTGACTATGAATTTCATCATATATACATGTTGAGAGGGACAGAGGAATCGATATTTGTCATCATGAGGACATTGTTATTATGGAATTTTGAAATCATTACCGGCATCGGCTCGCATTTTTTTAGCGTGACTTTCATGTATGGGTACACTAATAGTACAGACAGGACTACATTTGTTAGAGGTTGGGTATCAATGTTGGCGGTACTTTGAAAATCTATTTGTTTTAGAACGAAAATAGAGTATGTCCTCATGTGTACTTGTTTTCTGAAAGAGAACTCGAATATGATTCCAAGAGTTTCGTGAAGACAAAAGTTAATGTTAGGTGTGATATTCTCTGTTTATTGGTATGATTTTTAGGTTCTTCACGCTGTACATCCTTAATTGAATTTTCAAGACAACGATGTTTAAGGGTACATTTTTGTGTTGATCTGGTATAGCTATGAATACGAGTATTCTGCTGTGTTCACTTTCCATTTTTAACGTATGTGCTTAACCGAGAAATACGTTTATTTAGTGTTTTTTTCTCGTCAGATTCACTAAAGAGGGATGATCGAAAGGAGAGGATTTGTACGAAGAATCCCTTGAGGAAATATCACTTCTGTATTTTGAGCTTCCTTACTTAGGTAGTTGGTATGCTAAAAGTGTTTTGACGATCATAAATTGGAACCCAGTACTCCACCGCAGTCAGGATTCTTGTGACAGTTCACATTTTATTAGGTCTTGTCATCGTTATTGCCTCTGTTATTTTTCTTGTTGCGATTATTGTGCCAGTTCTCTCGTATGATGCTGTTTATGTTCACGTCATTTTTCAATTTCTGTCCAATGACATACAACCACTACAGTTAAAATCTTTCGAAAAGCTATGGTTGGGACCCCCATGGTTGATTTTTTCGGATTCGCCTTTTTGGGAGGATGGTCTCAAGAGATCATTCTAATATAGATCTTTAAGTCTTCCACTGTATAGACTCTAGAGTATCTCAGGTGACTTAAGCTCACGTTGATGACTGTTGCTGAAATCGGTTGTAGAATTATTTCAATTGTTAGCTCCCTTTTGCCTATTTTTAATTATCTCTTCCTTCCTCTCAGGGTAGCTGGTGAAATTTGCATGAATTTTCTCCTCATTTACTTGCTTCAGATGTTTTGTAATGTCATGGCCCGTGTGGATTCACCTAACCCTTCATTGTGTTTAGCTAATCAATTTGCCTTAATTGAATGAAAACTGCTGTTCAAGTCGTAGTTTCATAAATATAAGATTATACACACATATTGTCGAGTACTTTAATACAACGCTTCAAATGATTAATTTGTTTCTGTTAAATTTCTAATGTGTATTTCTTTTTAGAACAGGTGTGTTTCGCAGCTGTTGAAAAGGGTTTATCGCACTGGTTTGTTTTTAGTTTCCATTAATTTTTTGCATCTATAAAGAGTTGAAAATGGCAAGTAGCAAAACAACACTTAAACCTTTAAATTTAAGCTCTGATTTGAGCAAAGAGTACATTGAGAGAGCTGTCAGAGAACATTTTGATAATGATGAGGTTCAAGTGCTCTCGTTCGATGTGACAACTCCGACTGAAAGGCAAGGATTTCTTAGCGAAATCGTTTTCTTGAAAGTGAAGTACACCACTTCAAGTGATAAACCTGAGGAGTCCCTGAACTTGGTTGCCAAGTTTTTACCTCTTCAAGAGGAGATCGTGGCTCTGATGCGATTATCGAACTTGCACGGTCGTGAGGTTGAGGCATACCGCTATTTGAATTCACCGTTGCCCAAATCTGTGTGTGTGGGTCTGGACAAGAGCCCGGTGGTGCCATTCCTGATTGCAGCAGCTTCCTCAGAAGACGCCGTTACCCTCATTATGGAAGACTTGAGGGCACGTGGCTACCGCACCAAATCGTCCATCGAAGGTTCCTCTGTAGAGCAAACACTCGCGGTTTTCCGATCCATTGCTCTTGTTCATGCTGTTGGAGTAATTGATATGGAAAGAAGCGGACGGATCGGATCCATTATTGCTATCAATCCAAGAGAGTTCGGAAACGATTTTCTGCAATCCAATATCAAAATATTACTTCAAATGTTCAAAGGCACTCCCGATGAAGAAGTGTTTCGAAAAATAGGTGAAAACTCGGACTTGCTTCTGGAGATGGCAGAAACGTTCAAATTTATTACCACTTTCATTCATTCCGACCTCTGGGCAGGTAATGCTTTGCTCGATGCTGATGATCGAAATTGTGCCATTATAGATTGGCAGTTTGGATGCCTAGGAAATTTGGTGTACGATCTACAAACTATGCTTTTTATGAGCTCCGATTTAAAAATTCTTGAAGAGCGCGACCTTTTGATAAAAGTTTTGAACGAGTACTGGAGCAGTTTCACAGTCACCCTGAGCAACCATGGCGTAACCTTGAAGAAAACGTTTCACGATCTTGAGCATTGCGTTACAGACACATTTCTGTACGGCTATACATTCATGATTGCGAGTACTGAATCTCTTCTCGCTTGTAACAAAACGTCGAAAGAACGGATTGCACGCACTACTGCTTTCTTGCGGAGTTCTGGTGCTTGGGATAAGTTTGTCGCCATGTGTGCTCGTTGAGCGATTGGGACACTACTTTACATTCTCGGAATTTGTGAGGCCACGCGTTTCTTCGTTACATAATTGGATAATTTTTAAAAGATTATTTGTGGAGAAATGTTCTATTCGGATCATGTGAAACTTAAGTGATTTACAAAGTGCGACATTTAATTTTATCAGTTGTGCTAGTTTTTAAATAGTAGTTTAATTATGATGTTCAAAGTAGCCTTCACGTGTGTTTAATAGTTTACAAACTCATGTGGAATATATTCGCTAGTGTTCGAAGAATACCCACGTGTATGAAGTGCCCATCAAATCACGCTCTGAAGGCTAAAGTAAAATAGTTCATTTCCTACTCCGTTAAAGTTTTACATCGAAAAATCATGGCTGGCTTGGATTTGGTCGGATGGGATGACTTTGTGTCCAGTTTAGGGCTTGTAGGACATTCATCATGAAAAGAATGAATTTTCTAGGGTGAATGAGATTTTACTAGCGTTGCTTCTTGTTTTTCTGCACTCTTTCGTTTTTACGAATATATTTTATCACATTTTTGACAGCTGTACATTCTTTGTTTGCTGTGCTTATAAAGACACTTGGACAAGCACCCTAGGTAGGCACAGAACTTCTGACACGACAATAACTAGATTAAGCTGAAACAGCTTTTTTATTGAATTGAACCATAAATGGTCAGATGTAACCTATGCTATAATAGTTTCTTTGTTGGATAGACCATGAATGATCAGATTTTATGTTATGCTGAAAAAGCTTCTTTGTTATGTAGAACCATAAATGATCAGATGCAATCATCTTAACTACTAAGGACTTAGAGAACGGTCACGTTCGTAGCATATTTTGTTTTTTGTTAGTGATTTTAATATGAGACAAAGGTTATTTTCTTATGCGTGTTTGTTGTGGGATACTAAAGCAATCATAGTTTTCTTTTGTTGATTTTTTAAATAACATTTGTACGATCTAAAGTGTTTTTCACTCTATTCCTCCGATGAGAAAAGCTTGGATCCTGTAAGTTTTTATCCCAGTATGACTTTCATTTTGGACGCGTAACTACTATTTATTGCAGCTGATTTTTCGACGAAAAAGTAGGCATCTGTTCAATGGCATAAGTAGAATTTCTTTCTGGAACTGACTGCGTTGAGAACTAAAAAAAAAGTATAAAATGGGTTTTTCTTCTACAGTATTTTTTTTTTGGCATAGTGAATGTTGTGTTCTTGGGTTTTGAAACATACGGTCAGTTTCTATTGGAAACAAAGTTCATGCATGTTTTACAGCTTTTATAGAGAACAGCGCTTTGGTCCTCCTATTTTATGCAGTTCTACAGAATCTAATCAGGAACAATTCCCTTGGCTGTCTTGTAATTATACAAAATAATGAATTTGATCAATTAACCGCTACCCTGTACATTGCTGTGGCTTTTTGATGAACTTAGGGTCTAACGACGCCGTCGTATTTTTCTCGACGAATTCAAACAGAGAATATTGAAAAATTTTCAAAAGTAAAATTCAACTCCAAATCGTTGGATCTTAGAGCTGAAGATATATATAGCATATTTTTTATGTTGCTTTGCATCATTGGATGCTACTCTTAAATAGAAAAATGAAGAATTACTCTTAAAGCCCAACGGAAGAACCTCTATGGAACCCGACACAAGTAGGTATATCCTTACCATTATCTGTCCAGTTACATGCATCACACATTTTTTTCTGTTCATATAAGTTCAGTCTATGGGTGTCTATTTTTCATATGACGAAATAATTTCCGTCCTAACGATTGTATCAAACGTACACCAAAATCTCGACTCAGTGGACCATGAATCTTGAAGCGTTTTCAGTAGACACTGCGTTCAGTGTACAGAACAATTTCACCATAGAACTGGGAGACGAGCAGTTTATCAGGAGATATAGCAAGGGAAGATTTTCGGTTCTTTCATTTTCGAGATTTTGCCTTGGTATTAAGACACGCTAGTGCAACTGCTGCTAGTGTTGGAACGAGAGGCCGACAAGCGAAGAATTAAATCTACGAGAGTCTTGAATAATTTAGTCAGTAAAGGTTGCGTTTATCTATCATTCGAGTAGGTACTAAAACATGCAAGACTGTATGTCTAGATCACCAGCGAAGACGTTTGAAATTGTATAGTCCTGTATTTTTCTGAAATATCTATAAACAACTTTGAAATTAACGGTTGTCCTAACAATCTAAGTTGAAGTTCTGTTGTGTGGTGTATTGGAAAATTTTATTCGAGTTCGTCAACTTAAAACGAGGAAAAGACAAAGTTCTTTCAATAAATTACATTTATTTAACAAAATATTAAAGTCGGTGCATGGTACATTAGAAAACATTTTGTTTATTTCCAAGGTGCATCAAAAGTAAAATATTCATCATAAATATTCACTTACATTTCTATATGTTCTCGATAATAAATAAACGCTTATTAAATGGATGATCTCACAATCTGCTGTATTGGTGAACAGAATTGAAACAAACATTATGATTCGTACATAAGTCTAGAATAATTTGATGGTTAAATAATTATTAATTACTTCTGATCTGACAAGTTCTGGTGAAACTCTTGCCCTCCTTCGATCAGATTGTTTTAGAATTAAGTGCGTATGAACAACTGTTGAAACTGTAGCGTAGAACTGTAGAATAATAATCCTCTTAGGTTTTATGTGCATGATTTTTAATTGCGCTCACATCGTAAGTGCACCGTTGTAAAGTGTAATGGTGTATGAGAAATTTTGTTTTGCAATAAGACTGTCATAGGCGGCGAAACTAAGCTATATTTGTATTATTTTCACTGTAAAGGTCATAATGCAGACAGAAACAGCTGAGCTCTCAGCGAGGTGGCCTGCTGTAGCAGAGATACGAAATAAATAGAGGTCTCAGCAAGACACTCTACTGTAGGTGAACGAGAAGCCTGTATTAACATCAGTTGCCGTCTCGGTATCATCGGTTCGCACGAAGAGGGAGAAGGGTCTCACGTACGCTGTAAAGAATAAATGTGTCAAGTTGGCAGAACATTGTTTATTTTTTTGGAAACAAAAAATTAGTAAGAAACAACAAATATAAATGAGGAAATTTTTATGTTCGTTGTTTGTAAGCAATGTTGTGACATTATTGTTCATTAATTTGTTTGTTCTTCGTAAGTCATGTCTAGCTTCATATATAATCCTTCATAGCCACGTGTTTCAAGAGCTCCAGCCTACTATTCATAGTTGATTCCATCACTGATGTGCGGGTAGAACAATGAAGTAGACAGTAACACATTGCTAAGTGCGGGCGTGAACGCCGAAAACCAAATAATTACGGACAAATAATTACGAAATCACACTAACGTATGATTTCATTTTACTCTACAAAATGACGGGAAATAATCATTTAATAAATATAAATAAAGTAGATCGAAATTGTAGGATATGATTTTTTGGAGTATGGTCATAATATGTATATGGACATGAAGAAACCTGGAAAGCGCCTGGAGAGAGCCTACACTGGGGTCATCGTGAATGATCTCTGATTTCTTTCATACTTAGGGAGGATAGAGAGCAAATTAATAAAAAAACAGTTCATGGCTTGGCAAGACATCTAGCAGCAATAATTAGTTACTTTCAGATAAATATGTACACTAACAAGCCACGTAAACTTTGAGCCACGTAAACTCGGAGTGGCTTTATAATTTTTGAAAAAGAATAAGACTAAAAACTTTTTAATGTATGTTATAAGAAACGTACAATGTGCAAATGAAATCAATGCTCCTAACCATTAAAGTGCAAATTTACCTCCCAAAAATGTATACATAATTACAAATTTACATTTGAAGTTCTACGCGTTAAAATAAGATGGATAACTACGTATTTTGGATACAAAATACAACTTTAGATTTTGCTCTTTCGAAAGAGACCTGTTTCAGCCTCCTAGCACCAGTAGTATTCTAACTACAGCCTTATAAAATTTTGTATCCACTTTCACAAATGTACTCTGTATTAACGGTAGATAATGTTAAAATTCATAGAACGTCAAAAATAACGAGACCCTAAGCAGAGTATCAGGGAAATATTTCATTACCACTTAATGGGTAGGCTACATGTTCGATGTATCACAAAATATGAAGATTTTATTAAGTAGATCATATGGTTCCTGCAACATGGAATGTACAATGTAGCTTTGCTGGGGATAGGGGAAGCGCGTGAATAAAAATTGCTGGCTGGACATTGTCTTAAAATTTAAGTATCGCCTGCTGCGGTACAGGTACATGTACATATAGTCTAACCATTTGAAATTGTGTCAAATTGGTGCTGTCTCAAGTTTAGCCTATCCTTGTTCATGGATTACGGCAATTGTCAACAGTTTACAGTGAATTAAAAAGATATTAACTTGTTTCCGTACAGCTCCAGCACTCATTTTCTATCAAGAAAATAAAACAATTACATCATTAAAATACATTAATTATCAATAATACTGGTGAGCAAAGTTCGTTTTAGCTAGGTGAAATAGTGAAAAAATTCAGGAGGTATACTCCTGATAAAAGATAATTTTTTCACCGTAAAAACACAAAAAAATTACCGGTATAAATTTTAACTACTGGGATCTAGATAAGTTCTACAGATATCTAAAGAATCGGTGTACCAAAATATTCGTAATAAGCAAAGTGTCTATTCTAAGTATTTAAGAGACTGGCTTGCAATGATTCCTGATTTTGAACGTGGATGGATAGATGGGCATCCAACATGGATAGAGTTGGGCAAAAATTATTTAAATTGGGGCTCTATAGCTAAAAAAGCTAAATTAAATCATTTATAAAAACACCAAAACAAATTATATATTTTTACATTTTTACACATTAAATTGATCCCCATTCAATGTAATACTCATAAAAAAGTACTTAGGGCAGGCTGTTTAACCTCCGCAGAATATTTACAAAAATAAACTTATGATAAAATAATGATTTAATCGCTCAATTTTGAGCTTTCGTGTGTCGTGTTCAATCTTAAAATCGCTGTAATATCAACATTATAATAATTTCTTGTTAACTAGTTAAGAACAGGCTCTCAAAAATTTGATATGTGTGTTTAGATGAAGTGGGTCTGAATGGTCTGGACGATGACGAAAAATTACGATTTTTGTGTACATTAGACTATTGTCTGAATCTGAGAATGAAGCTGTAAAGTTCTTAAGCCGGTGAAAAAACTACTTTATTTCTACTTCTTCCAATACACCATTCTTGACTCTCAAGAACATATAATAAATTGAAAAAATTGTTATACTAAATAGGATATAATTTCTGAGAGGTTTAGACTAACAAAATAAACATTCGACTATTTTAGAAACTGAAAGGTATGAAGTTAGTTCACAAATAATTTGAGCAAGAATCCAAAGCAGCTTACTGGTGATGGGTAGAGTAGTTATAGTTCCCCCGCAGTAGATGCTCTCTCTGGGCACCCCAGTGGCGTCCACCGCGAGGATCGCGATGTAATCCAGGGTAGCGCAAGTTGCAGCTCCTACACCCGCAGCGGCTCCTATTTAAATCAGCGAGTCAGTAAAAATACATGATTGACCATGAAATAAATCCGCAGGTATCCCTGTGTTCCTTGAGAAATTTCATTTTTCTGCTTCGTTTAGATTACAAAACATGCTGAAACAGAGTATAAAACCATACGTGATTTCAAGTAGATTAGATGCGATGTAAATTATAACTTCTAAGGTTATCTAGCACGCTAAAATCTTTTTTCACTCCTAGTCCAACATCTGAGTTATAAATTTCTGTAGAAAATATAGGGACTTGCCTGCTCCTACTCCTGACACATGGAATGATTGTGGTGCAGTTGCTAAAGTCGGGGTGAGGGAGACAGCGCAAGAACCAATTTTCTCGCTAATGCATGCGGTATACTCCAGGCTTCCAATTTCAGTCGTGACAGGCGGTGTTGATACGCCCTGAAACAAGACAATACCGAATGATATGCGTAGTTTCAATGTTTTTTATAACGCAATTTTGATAGTGTGAAGAAAATGCTAAAAATGTGAGAAATATCGCTGACGAAATGTGCTTTGATTTTGACAAATGTCTGCGTCATAAATGTTAGAGCGATGAAAAAATTCTGAATACACAACCATCAAAATTTAGGCTACCAACTTCCCTCAAATCGTGCATGAGTCACTGCACAACTTTGTTTCTGTTTCTACAGCAGTCGTTTCGTTGTTCAACTATTAACTTTCTTTACACTTCCAAGCAGACGTTGAACTTTGTATATCATGTACTCATCATTATAATATTAAACCATTCATGCATAAACATCAATTTCAAATACACGTTTGGTTATATAGTTAAATAAGCTTCCTGAAGCTTAGAAAAAGTATTGAATAAGGAGTTGTGGTTGTTTCATAAAATAATTTTTCTTGTGAAATACGGCAATCGTTTGCTTCGTAAATTACGCTTTCCATGCCTCCACTCCAGTGACATCTGCTAACAATTACTGCTAAATGAAAGTTAATGGCATGCTTATTACAGGGCACATCGCTGACACATGATGAGTTATGCATAACAGGCTCAATAACTCTAGATTATTTTTAGTCGCATAGCAAATGGTAAGAAGTTGAATTCAAGCTGTGTCAAATTTAAAAATTAGACTTAGGCAAATGAACCTACTAACAACGAAATGCGTCTTAAATTTGATTTATTCTGAGCACGTTACTATTTCTTCTTACAATAAGAAACTTTCATAATTTGGAAAATATTCAATGCTAACAAAGCTGAAATTTAAATATTTTCAAGGTAACCAAGAGTTTTGGCAACCTTTTGAGTCTAGCTTGACATATAGCTTAGGGTTTTCGCGAACTTCAGATTAGATTGAATTGTAGTTAAGCATTAGTCATCGCCGTTAAAAATAATCTGGGGTACGAATTACAACAAAATTTTAGAACCACGTTGTTTGTATAGACAGCAAAATAGAATTGATAAAGAAAATTGAGCAAATTAGTGTGATAGGTAATCGAGTTATTTTTGTTACGAGTTTGTACGATATGAACATCAAAACTGTATTTACTGTGTACACCGATAGCATCTGCATCAGTTCGGGGAGACATTATGCATTGATTTGCTTAGTAAGCCCATTATCTTAATGTTATATCAGACATTTGCCAATCTTGTTGGTTTGGATACGTCCCGATTCAGTATAAATACGTAGATTATACACTCCGACTGACATTAAGCTGTCTAATTCCCGGGACCATATTTGAGAGTTTCTATGTTACGAATTGGGATTCCTATTTTTTAAAGTACATCATTTAAAACTCTATTAAACAGTCTTAAAACCTTGTAAATAATATTATAATACACGGTAAAATAAGATGAAAGTTCCAAAACTTGAAACGATGTAAAAAAAGGATGTACCGTGTGTCATAATATCATTTACGTGTTTTTAAGATTGATTGGTAAAAACATGATTCCAGCTAGCTAGAATGTTAGCTTTTTGCGTTTGAAAGAAGTGCAAGAAAATGTTCTAGTTAAAAAAGCAAACCCGAAGTCATGAATCACCCCAAAAGTAAGTATAGGTATTATACTTAATCTAGACTGGGGAGATCCGCTGTGAGCTCTATCTGTTTTGAGGCTGTATAATGCATATCTAAGAAATCAATTTATCAATCTGGACTATTATTGTGCTCCATAAAACGTCAGTTTATTAATGTGGACTGGAGATAATCGTAGTGTTTTGAGTGTTTTTGCAACACAGTCAAATTATCAATGTACACTGAAGGTAAGCGTAGTGTTTTGAGTGTTTTTTGCAACACAGTCAAATTATTAATGTAGACTGAAGGTAAGCGTAGTGTTTTAAGGGTTTTTGCAACACATTCAAATTATTCATGTAGACTGAAGGTAAGCGTAGTGTTTTGAGTGTTTTTGTAACACAGTCAAATTATTAATGTAGACTGAAGGTAAGCGTAGTGTTTTGAGTGTCTACGCAAGACTGTCTGTATAACAGCAGAAGGTGTCACTCTCTTACGACAACCCATCGTGCATAAGCCCAGGGAACACTAACTCTCGCTTGTTTATACTATCTTCTGTACAGTGCTTACGTATACATGCCTGCTTTTCAGTCTCTAATAATGAGTGTTTGCTTGGTTTTGAATGATACAGATCTATGGTATTCATTCTATTCTATTCTATTCTATATAGCCAATATCCTACGGCATGGGACTTGGGTAAACAACCGAATAATTATCGAAGTAATTATCCGACCCAAGAATGGGACAGAAGGTTCGTTCCTATAGCCTCATTCTATTCTATTCTATTCTGGTATACATAAATAAACTTCATGTAGTCAATGCTATAAGTGTTAAACTTCAAATATTTAGTGTGTAATATGTATTTGTAAATATAGTCTGTGTTTGCCAAATCAAAAGTAATCTGTGCATGCCGTTAGTATTCAAGTAAACGGTGTGTATGTACTGCTTATCTTCAAGCCTTATTTATTTATTAATGTGATCCATTGAAATCGTTACGATGAGAAACAACAACATTGTTATTCACATACCACGTAATTGAAGGATTTGATTACTCCGGTGTCTTCTGTGAAGTACTGCAAGCATCCTGGAGGTGCTGTAGAAAATACACTCAGAGTTAATATTATGCAGCGCCGTTCCAAATTGAGGAACACGTAAAATTTCCAAATCTTCAATAAACATGAATCTATTTTTTTTAATTTTCACTGAATATCGACACACAGTACATGAACTATTTCTCAGATTTTCCCACTTTCACATTTATTCAACATTTTATTCCTCTTTGATCGGCTAAAATTAAGGAACAAAATGTTAAAAAACCATGAAAATTTTCGAACTGCTGGTTTTCTCATAATAACAGATTAAGGTAAAGAATATATAGGCTACTTATCATCACTGCAACATTTGTAACAGTGCTAAAACGTATTAAAGTTGATACAACCGTTAAAAACAGAAATTATGAAATTACGAAAGGAAAATCATACAATTGAACAAATTGCTAAAGAGATAAATCGTTCTAAAAGTGTTGTGAGCCGAATTCTGAAACTTGATAATGAAACTGGTAGATTAATTAATAAAGATAAGCCGAGCAGACCAAAAATACTACAACCAGAAAGGATAGGGTTTTGCCACGCCTACCAAAAAAAATGTTTTCTAACTGCAAGTAAAACTTGTAGTCAAGTTAAAAGTGGTACAAATGTTTCACGACATATATAAATACTCGAAAAATATTCATAGAAAAACTTAGGGATGTGCAGATTACACGATAAATTGTATACGGAATATATACTACATGATCAATTTTTTTTTAACATTTTTAAACTCAATTTTTTCAATTTCTGGATCATTTTCATTTTTTTGCCTTCGTTGTTCTGTATGGATTTAGATATTTCATCACACAGCTCAATCTCTCATGCATACATAATAATCCATTTCTTAAAAGTTACAGACGCATTTGAAACCTAGATGGGTATGAGAGACCATAAAATCAGATGACTATTTCAAAGTGCATTTCGTCTGCTTGAGTTGCAATCAATCTTCAATACTATTCGTGAAATTAATAATTTCTGAGAATTTTTTCTTTCCATGCTTCACAATCGAAGACCCAAATGTCTCACGTTTACCACTTACAACTGAAGCTCAGTGTGAGTATACGTAGTGTCTTAACTTCTTTCATCTGTGAATTACAAATAAAAACAGGCAATTCAATTTTTTGAGGACATGTAAAACACATCTTCAAACTAGATGTTTAAAATTCCTAACTCACCAGTCATGTTAGAAAGACATGGGATGTAGGTTACTCGGATGCGCCATTTCCTGTCGACGGTACTGGTAGCCGACCTGACAATGTTGATGGTGGCGATGGTGTCCGAAGTGGAAGTTATCGGCAGGTAAACTGGAAGACAGGGACGTCATTATGGGTGCAAGGTGTGTGCATAGTAGCGCACTCAAATCACGAAGAAGTTAAAACTGCCATTTCAGAATTCTTTTCTTTCAAACAAAGTAGGCTGTCACTAAGGGTATTAAAAAGCTTATGAGTGGATGGAAAGGTCATCGGTAATCATTTAAACTACATTGATGATCGAATTTTATTAAAGTGTAAGATTTTATCAATCCTTCTCCGTATTTAGATTTCTGACATTAACCCGTAAGATGATCTGATGATGCATTGTCTAACATCTTTAAGCGAGTTACGTTGTTTGTAATAATAATGATACGAGTATATTGTGATATATTTCACTTGACAGTTAAATACTTGTAAATAAAACTCTTTACTTCGTAACATTGAATTAACATAAGAAGTAATGGTTATTTTTTGTGCTGGCATAAGAATTTTGATCAAAAGAATAATGAAGATTACATAGTGTCTGAAAGTTGAAGTATCATATGAATTTTAACGTAATAGATTGTTTAAAAGAGTTACTTCATTCAATAAATAATAAACTTCAGTGTTTTCCCTCCTTATAGAATAATGGGTCAATTTCAAATGAAGCTTTTTGAACATCATCTTGGTCAGAGCCAAAGGCTGTAAAACTTCAGCACTATAGGAAGTACAGGAAATATATGTCATTTATTTCTTTTAAAACTAATACATGAACCGTAACAATTATAGCGCTATTGTAAAATATTTAAGAAACTTGCGTATTTTTTAACGTAGAATCTCAGGGTTGTAGGTTTTTTGTACAACAGTAAGTAATATTTAGAAAAATACATTAAACTGATAGTAAATCATCGAACAACTTCGGACTTCTTAGTCTTAAGGAAGTAATAATGTCTATAAATAATTGAAATATTAGCATCAGTTGAAATTTAGTTGTGCGAGTAAAATAAAACATAAAAACTGGGAATAATTGCAAGATATGAGATACACTATTTAAGCCTTGATGAAAGTAATCTTTAACGAACGTTTAGAATATGAGATTCACGATTAAACCGGAGTATAATCAGAACTCCATATATTCAGAACATAGACAAAAAAACGTTTATGAAGTCAAAGTTGCATGAGAGGTTCGTTCGAAATTTGTTTATTAGTTACAGCGTTCAAGATACAGGTCATTCTACCCGAGTTCTAGTCTGAGAATGACCTTGCATAATTAAGAACACATGCCTTTCAAATGCAGAGAGTGATAACTAAAATTTGTCCTATTCTTCTTGTGTCAGTTCAAAATAACTGCATTTAAAGTCTGTAAGAACGTACGAAGCGAATGAAACTCATAATCCAGTAGATTTATGATACGTATTAAGAAACACATTTTGATTTTTTTCGTTTGATTTGACTGCACAGAAAGAACCAAAAATACGATTCATGAAATCGACCAGCATTAGCTAATATTTACATAAGCTCCATGTACCCGATGACATTACAGAACAGAAATTCATACTACACTTACTGTGTTGGCCTTCATTGTTTCCGCAAATCTTCCCAAATGCGTTTTGGTTGCCGGTAATTTCAAATGAGTCCTCAATACACTGCGAGATGGATGCAGGGGTGGTTACATCAGGTCCATTGAGCACAAACTCTTCAAAGTCAAGTCGAACTTGGCAGGCTCCGATCGCTTCAGCTATCTGGTTTGTGGTTTTAAAACCCAGCTTTTCCTGGACACAAGAAGTACTTTTCATCAAATCCTCCACAAAAAAATATTGATCACTGACTCAGCACTAAGCTGTTTGTGCATCTTTATATCAAGGAACATTGTGGAACTATGGTATAAAGTCCTTGTCATGGAAAGTCCATCCAAGGAGTGTAAAGTAACTATTATTAGAGCTAAGAGTTTATTTAAACTAAATTTAAAACAGTTTGTCATACCAAAAATGTAAAATTATTTGCGTTCATATGTACAGTTCTACTTTAATTCAAAATAGCATATAAGACAGGTTTTATGTAAAATCTGAGCTTAGCGGTCAATTATTTTAACATTGACTACTGTTGGATCGGTTGTGAGGTTCTATTTAACCATGGTTGTTGTATCTAGATAAAGTCAAGCCGCTGAGGCTACAACTATCAGATGTGTAATTGAGAAGCAATTAAAATTTGAAAATAAGATGATTTAGTAATAATACTACAACATGTTATCCTAAAAAAAAAACTAGTAAGCCTCCAATTTGATCATTTTTAGCTTAGGCTCATTTTCTTTAAAATACAATACCTTGTGTAAAGTAAATTGATCAGACTTACCTACTTCAATGCGAGTTCTAGTACAACTTAGGAACACGAATGCAAGAAACGAATCACAAACACACATCAAAAATGGGACAATCAATTGTGTACACGTTTTAGTTGGGTTGCCTTTGAACTGAGAAGACTGTTCAATAGAACAGAGGAAAAACTACCTGAAAATTAAATTGTTGATGTAATTGTAACATATAAAGTCATTCACGGAAATTAATCTTAAATTGTACCATTGTTAGTACGTGTAAGAAAGTGAAAAATAAAAAAAAGTGACAGTAACGAAAGTTTAGGAGCATTTTTTTGCACAATAAATCAATACCGAAGAAAATTTTTAAAGCAATTATTAAAAATATTCAATTTTAACGCTTCGCAGCCATATTCATTACCTACAAACAATCTACAATAAACGTAATAAAACTATGCAAAACCACTTTTTTTGAACGATGATCTCTAAAAATACTGAGAGCAAAACATGGAATGTTTTGCTTGTTGACTTCTTTGCTCTTCCCTTCAGTGTTGCTCACAACAGCACACCTTAATAAACATAAATAAATTTAAATTGTAATCCCTACTTCTGTAACGTTTTCTTTTGCTTTGTATCGGGTGTGGCATAATACTTTCCGCAATTTTGAAAATAATTGAAATTTTATGCATCATATCTCATGTGCTGTTACGCACCAGCAGAACTAATGAAGCTATAGGTGCATGTATGGCAAAAATACCTACATTGGTACTGGTGTCATGGAACGTGTTTTGCTGTTACAATGCGCTGCTGCTTGCTGTGCGCACTCAGAAACTTTCAAGAGTTGCACCTCTGTTTTCCTTACTTAACATTCTTGTAGTTTCTTCCATTTTTAGAATGTATAATTTCTTGACAGCTGGTATCTTTTCTCAAGCAAAAGTACTTATACTAACCATGTATAATATGTATCATATAGCAATTTCCTATAAAAAATATTTACGTTTTCCCACACTTGAAATTTTTCGATTAAATATTTGATACCTTGTCGCGAATGTGCTACGTAGACGTAGCATCGCCTTTTATTTTAGAGTACTGCCTACTGCTTTATGAATAAAGAGTAATGGGAGAGTTGTGTTATGGCTGGATTTTTTCTCGCGCGGCTCATCAATATTACCTTGCTAATAGTGTAGGTGCACGTGCTTGCTGTTGTGCTATTACTGATGATGTAGGTCCTGTTTCGAGTTATGGTGTCACCACAATTTGCAGACACTGCACAGCAAGAAGAAAAAGAAATGCAAAATATAGTCCACAAAGCAATGATTTGGATATATGGCAGTTAAGGACTTGAAATATACAATGTATGCCCCTTTATTATGTAAACTATTTAATCGAAGCAATTCAGATCTGAAAAGACATACAGGGTATTCACCACTTGAGGAATGATTTGGATTCTTAAAGGTTTACAACCCAGCTTGAGGGAAAGAATTGCTTTTAGTTTATCGTGAAAATGGAAGAAAAACAGAATTACCAGGCACATGGCCCACACAGCGATTAATATCGTCTCGTAAGCATACAATCTTTACTAATTCAAGAAAATTACTTAAACTGTTTTTTTCATAGCTGGAGGTATAGTTTTTGGATATTAAATTGTATGGTAAATAACTTCAGAATATTTTCTTTGATGAGATGTGAGTTTCTCTACATATATCGCTGCTGCAGTTGCATGCGTAGTGCTCTATTATGTACATATTTTTAAACGTCACACAGCACAGCGTAATCGTTGATCAGTTGAGGACTTCAAGGCTTATGCTAATTTTGGAATATTTGGTTACTGCATTCAATTTCGAAAGTATCGGGTCTTTTTCGTGTTGATAGCCTTTTTTCTCCTTTATATGTATATTTGTACACTTTTTCACCAAGAGGGACATAAATTTCCTTTCACTCAAGGAAAAATGTCGCTAATGAATTCAATTTGCTAACAGCTTTTAATAACCCCAGATTTGCACCTAATGCAGTTCTAAAGTTCAGCCCAAAATTACCAATTTAGATTATTATTGCCATTAGGACCTCGAATTTCAGTGTATTTATTTAAAAATTCTAAAATCAACTTTTATGATCATTCGAATAGTATTGAGCTTCAATGACATTACATAGCATGTAGTAATGTAATTTTGAAATGAAGTTTGCTTCATTATAAAAAATAAATTCTAAACATATTTTTATCTTCCAGGAAACTCATGAGAACCCTCACCGAAAATGAAACTAGAGACTGAAGAAAATTCAAAAGTTTTTCAGCTTTGAGACCTCTAATCTAATGACAAATCTCGATTGGTACACATTGGGGATAAAATGTGATACCTTACTCTTGGAAAATTTATAGGTCTTCTTTATTTGCAGGTTTAACCCTTGAGAGCCTGGCGGTCAAGGAAGTAAGAACTACTGGCGGTGTTGGACCAGTTCATGGGTTCAGCCCTGCGTACTTAATCTTATGCATCTGCACAGTTCCCAAGTTCTTAGACGCGTTGAAATATAAAGCTTAAATGTCATAAAACAGCTCATCAGCGAGAGAACTGAAAAGTTTTTCGTTCTATGAATTATATACTCCTCATGTATCATAGCAGCCCTCCTCAAATGTAAAACGAATCTGCATGCATGCAGAATATTGTACTCACAGACACAGCATCTGCCATAACCAGAAGCACACTCGCCGTCGACTTCTCCCCCAGCGGTTTCGCAGTCGTACTGTGACATGCACGTGCCCAAGACAGGGTAGCCGTTCACAGAGGACCCTGGACGGCACTCGAACGGGTTCTTGATCTTCAGGTTGATGAACGGTAGTAGCGACTTGATGATGCCGCCCGCTGAGGTAACATATGTATGCATAAGTGCGTAATCAATTACGAAATAACAAAGGAATTCTTTGACCATTTCTGGTTGTAGTTTCGTTGGTCGTAGTTCGTGGGCTTGCGGTGACGAGCAATGACAAAAAATATGTTTCCACTGCTCTCAGTAGATAGAGGATATATGTAGAAGTTGTGCAAGGCAATGAAAGTGCAAAGAACTTCGATGTATTGCAATTGTTGGCCAGAATGTTTAGTTTGGTGTTACTGTGAACAGGCAATTGTTATCAGAGCAACAACATACACTTTTGCTTACTTAGAAGTTGCTGGTGCAACATAAAACTTGACTTAGATTTTTTAGAAATGTGGGAAAATTACGTACTCATATATTGTTTCAGTTCTTCGTGTGTAATCACTTTGAATTGAGCAATCTCCATTCACGAAGTGATTTTTGAAATATCTATAATCACACTCATACCATTTTCGTTCAAACTGTAGTGGATCCCTATGCCCCATCTAAATTAGCTGACTTGAATCAAATTATAAAAACAAGAAATTTATAATTTAATACATTCAAACGAAATTTGTTTTACTCTAAGTTCACTTAGTTGCATCTAATAAAAATGCAATAGGTGTAAAAGTAGAATGTAAATGGAAATAACCGTATAGAAAGTATTCTCACGTAGATTACAAAGCTAAGATTTGAACTAAGTTAACTTTATGAAAGTATTTTCAACACTCGCCCTCTTTTCATAATGAGGAGCGATGTAGAAATCCAGCACCTTAATTGCTCGTGGTGAGTCTCTTATTCCTCGTGCTTTATTTCAATTCTGATAAAAATACTTAGCTAAAAGGATTTACTTAATTATTGAAACATTCAAATCCAATGTTTGCTTACTAATCGTTCCATGATGCAATAATATTTGGCTCTAAATACTAATATAGAATACTAAAATTTATTGCGTGGTTCTTTTTACTTGTCTATTTGAACACAGTAGTTTTGAACGCATACAGAATTTAAAATATAATTTTAGTATAATATTTGTTGGAATTTTTAAATCACAAAATTCTGGATATGCTGTTTCTAGTCTAATTGCGAGAAGATTAATGAAACTAAACTTTTTGCTGTCTAGATGTATTCGAGCAAGTTGACTATTTGTGACTCATGTCACTCTGATCATGCAGGTTCTGCACTTACTCCTGGGTTGCCGTGCAGCGTACGAGACTTCGTTCTCGCCGATGCTTGATGCGGCCACGGAACTCAGCAACGCCAAGACAACAACTATTTTCCTTACGGTCTTCATTCTGTAACAGTGAAGAATTGTATGCATGAGAGAGCTTTAATTGCGTAGAGGTTAGTTGTTCAGATGTACAATTATTTTTGAAAGTTACGAGACCATGACGCCTAAATTCTCGTGATATAGGTTTGTCCCTAGAAGTTCATTAATTTTTATTTTGAATTAAGAAATTTCTGATCCAGAAATAAACGAATTGGTACGATCAGGCATTATATCATGTCAATTGGTGAAAATATTGACTGTCGGACAAGAATTTTATAGTCCTCCAAAATTTACACGGTTGTATCATGGAAAAACTAGCAGTTTCAATGTTCGATATTTTATATACAGTAAATCGTAAACATCACCACTCCAAGACTTAGGTCGTTTCCGTCAAAAAAGTGATTGTTTATCTTACCAGGCATAAGTTACAACGCTACTAAATCAATAGCAGTGTAGGTCATACAATTGAACTTGTATTTATTATTGTGTTCTTGTGATTTAGAGGGTGAAGTTGTTAGTGTGTTAACTGAGCTCTCTATTGGTGAGTGAATACGCTTCGTACTTATCGAACATTTATGAGACAGGAGGTAGACACAATTAAGTTTATTTCTACTGTCTAAATATCATTATCAAAAAGGTGATATAACTGAGGGAGCTATTTGTCTGGGGTAATAATCTTTTCTAACAAAAGGGCTTCCCTATAAACCAAGAGGAAAAGGCTAAAATAAATGAATATTTGTTGTATATGTATAGCTATAACTGAAGGATTTCCAGCATTCTTCTATAGCTTACCCATGTTACTTCCCTTAAATCTGAGGTACTTATTAGATAGTATGCTTTTTGAGAGTTTAATTGAAGAGATTTTTGCGAATGTTTCTATGAATAAAGAACTAAAGGTTGATGCCATCGTAGTAGAAACTGTCTTGAAATTTACTTCTATTATAATACCAATAGGAAGAAGAGAGACCCAAATTAGTACAACGATGCAGCAAAATGTCAAATTGTAGGTTGCAATCAAGTGTAGTTTGTTAGAGCAGGAAATAAATATGAATCAGCTTTTTATTTTCCAAAATTTGAGGCGGTATTATTTCAGGGAATAAGCATTACTACGTATAATGTGAACTTCCATTTTTTTAGGTTGGTTGTTGTGTCTGAATTTAGCTTTTATGAACAGAGAACAGAACAAATTATTTCATTCTCTCATAACAGCATTAAAAAGCGTAGATTTTTGGCTATTCTATGATTTTGTTTTCTTATAACAACAAAGTTGTAAATATGCTTTCGATTTATTTTCTTATACAGGGTGGCCCACATGTAAGGTACCTTTTTAAAACTATTATAGCTATAAAACTACAAATGGTAAAGAGATTTTGTTAATTCAGAATGAATGAGGAGGTTTCAAAATTTTCTACTTGCGGATCAAGTCTACCGACAATCACAACATATTGCCCAAAAAACTCATAAAATCCACCCCTCAAAATGAATCACTACGCAATGGAACAACGAGCAAAAATAGTGGAACTTTACTTCCGATGTAATTTTTCGGTTACTGCAATTCAGAAGAATTACAGGCATATTGATGGTATTGAAAGAAGTCCTTCGAAGAACTGCATTAAAAACTGGTATTGAAATTTAGAGAAACTGGGACAACAGCAGACAGACAAATTTGTGGCAGGCCACGGACCGTACGAACTAGTGCTTCAATTCAGCTTGTTAAAAACGTGTGTTGCTGATCGGCCAAAAACGTCAACTAGGAGACGTTCAATACAACTGAGACTGTCACGGAGCTCACTGCAACGTATTTCGGTAAAAGATCAAAAATATCATCCATATAAAATTCAATTAACTCAAGAACTCCATCCTACGGACTACTAAAAGCGATTCGATTTTGCAAATAGATTTCTGCAGCTTGCAGAAAATGAAAACATTGTAAAGAATTCAATAATGACTGATGAAGCACATTTTCACATTTTTACGCAGTTCATCGAATGATTTTTTTCAATGCCATCAATATTCCTGTAATTACTCTGAATTGCAATAACCGAAAAATTACATCGGAAAAAAGTTCCACTATTTTTGCTCGTTGTTCCATTGCGTAGCGATTCATTTTGAGGGGTGGATTTTATTAATTTTTTGGGCAATATGTTGTAATTGTCAGTAGACTTGATACGCTGGTAGAAAACTTTGAAATCTCCTCATTCATTCTGAATTAACCAAATCTTTTTACTATTTGTAGTTTTTTAGCTATAATAGTTTTAAAAAGGTACCTTACTTATGGGCCACCCTGTACATAAAAAACACAGGAAGGAATTACAAATTTATTTATGTCCTTAGGGTTAGGGATGTCGATTTCAGTCGGAACTGATTATCGAAAGTCATAAATATGTATAAAAAATTAATTATTTTCGTTCATAGTACAAAAAGTTATCTTGAAGTAACTACTTTGATATCCTTTCACAAGAAGTGGATCACTAACTCAAAATATTTCATATAAAAGGGCAGTATGTATAAAAAAGCCTCCCATTTAATTTGACAGTAACAAATTATTTCTCCTAACAAATGTAATCGTAAATTGTATTTGTTAAATGCGATAGTTCAACGAGCTGTAGCATGCAGTAACTGAAGATAGAATAGCTAACTATAGTGCAATGAACTTCATTTTTCATTGGCTCGGTTCAGATGTCTTTGTGTAATAACAACGGAATGAATTAGTCCATTTTAATTATCACTGCTGAAGTATCAGGTTGTAACAGGAGTTCTGTCCAATTTTTGAGCTAGATGCTTAAGGCACGATTACTTCAATTTAGTTTGTTAATGTTATAGGCTTATCTATGGTAATTAATAAAATATTATTTCTTCTTTCAGATTGTGTGATAATTATCGTTATTAATAACTATTTTTAGCCCTAATGTGCACGCCAAGTAAATAGTATATCAGGCATATTTTACTGTTTGAATTTCATTAAGGCAATACGGCAAGCTTAGCAGCACAAACACTCAAAGACACTTATGGAAATGATGTTGTGAATGAAAAGACTTGCAGAAGATGGTTTTCACGTTTCAAAAAGGATGACTTCAGTCTGAAAGACGAACCGAGAGCAGGATGCTCAAAACAACTCAATTCTGAGCAATTGCAAGCTGCCATTGATGAAAATTCAACCTGCACTACTAGAGAACTGAGCAAAACCTTTAATGTAAGCCATATGACCATATATCGAGAAATGAAAAGATTTGGCAAAGTCTCAAAGGCTGGGAAATGGGTCCCACACTATTTGTCAGAAATCAACAGGCAACAGCGTGTGACCTGTTGTGTTTCACTGCGTTCTCGTGAACTTCAGGCCCCTTTTTTATACCAAATCATAACTGGCGACGAGAAGTGGATCCTTTACAACAATGTTAAGCGCAAAAGACAGTGGCTAAGTCGTGGTTCAAAGCCAGTTCCACAGGCGAGATGTGGACTGCACCCTAAAAAAATTCTTTTGAGTGTATGGTGGGATTTGAAAGGAATTGTTTATTAAGGGAGACAATCAAACAATAACATCTGAAGTTTACTGTCAGCAGCTAACTCGTTTAAAAGCAGTTTTACAGGAAAAACGGCCTTCTTTCATCAATCGAAAAGGAGTGATTCTGCACCATGACAATGCCAGACCCCACACTTCAAGAGCAACCAAAAATATCATTGAAGAATTTGGCTGGGAAATCATGCATCACCCACCATATTCTCCCGATCTTGCTCTAACCGATTTTCATCTTTTCAGGAGCTTACAGAATCATTTAACACGTTTGTTGCGATTGCCTGATTGGTGTAAAACTTCACTTTGTACGTATAGTCACTAGAAGGATCTGAAAAAATTACAGAACCTAACCTAAGTGACCCACCGGTGGGTCGCATCGCAACAAACGTGTTAATGGGACAAAGGCTTACTTCAAGAGAAGAGGTCGAAATGAAGCTAGTTTCTTTTTTTTTGAGTCCAAACTGGCTAAATTCTATGAAGAAGGAATCAGAAAGCTTATGACAAGATGGGAAGATGTCATTAATAAAAACGGTGACTATGTTGAAGACTAAATAAATATATTTTTGACAGGATTTTCACTTTATTTCAAATCAAAAAATGGACAGAACTCCTGTTACAACCTGATACATCGACCCCATCGTATTGTGCCTCTCCTCCCTAAAAAGTTCAATTCAATTTAACATTGTGTATGAAAAAGAATGAATATTTTTTTCTATTTCAAAACAAATCCACGCAGTTGTTACTTTTTTATATGCTGAGATGCTAATATGAATATAGAATATATGATAAAAATTTGTACCTACTTTCGGAATACGGCGAGCGTGGCTTACGACGAAACTCCACTCTGAGCTGACGTACACTTCACACGTGAGAGCCACGGCCTAGAGGCATGTGATGTGCTAGGATTGTTGACGGATTGTTTTATACAGCATCACGTAGCGGGACCCTAAATGCAGCTGCGATCTTCGCTAATTAACACCTTTAATTGAGTTGTGTCGCATCGACGAGTGCGAAAGCGGCGTTGCTTCATTCGTCACAATGACGATAAACAACCGAACTTTCTGATCCCGTTACGGGACGATTATATTAGTGTAATTAGTACCGGCACAAAATCACAGTTCCACGAGCGATAATTAAATTTGACCTTTGAGTCTGCAGTGCGTTATAGAAAGTTTGTTATTTTATCGTCATTTTATCAGAGATATTAAAAATTATTTTCCTCTTATTCTCGCAGTGTAAATTCCTTGCTCTAGCAGCCGCCACTGCAACAGTTTAAGCACAAGTGCTGCTAATTGCAGCAATTGCTTTGTCCCCAAGCTTTCTCAATATAACTCAATACATTACGAGATTTTCAAATGAGATTTCCTCAGCTTTTTCCCGGTAATATAATACAGATAATACTAACGAAGTAAAGTCCAACCAAACAAACCATAGAATTGTAGGTTTACACTCTTGAATTGAAAACAATCTAGTGAGTTTGTTTCTCGCATAGAAAATAGTGTTTAACAGTAAATAAGAAATTAGCAGCAACTAGGAGTTGATAAAAATGAGACAAACATGTGTATTGAAGTCAAAAATACTTATTAAGTAACTAACGACTCATAGTTGTCAGTTTGAAATAATTCGAAAAATAGGCTCTAATTATACGGATGAGCGATGCAGCTTACCACTAGATATTTGTGTTTTTCGAACGTAGGAATTGGAGGCAAATAACAAGTACTTAACAACGCTCTACATAGAACAGCCTCTAAGCGAGGAATGTTTCCGCTGGGTTCATTCGCTTTTAATTTCCATGCGCAGATCTCGTTCAGCCTTCTCTAATATCTCTGTCACTGCGCCCATTTCTGCAAACATATTTACTAGTTTCTCATTATGAAATAAACTTGCCGGAAGAAATTCTGACCAGTTTAAAAAATAAGTGTAGTCCTTCATGAATTCCGAAGAAAAATCACCTCCGATTTATGGTCAGTAACCTGTACTCTACGGGTACTTGAGCGTATTTTAGCAAGAATTCATGCTCCAGAATTCAAATTTAACGACTAAAGGTTGCTCTATACAAGTATTTATGCTTCAGTCGGTACTCCTTTACAGTCTACTTTCTTGGACATTGAATGCAAACACACAGCAAAACTGTAATATTTATTTGTTTCTAGGATACGATAAACAGAGAGGTAGAGGATGTCATAGAATAGGTGACAAGCAGCAAGTCAACAAGACGAAATAAAACCGTCCTCAAGCTCTATTCCATACAATTATAACATAATTGTAAGCCAGTGACTTTGATTTTATGCTCAAATATTTGTGTTGCATCTGTCTCTCTTTTTATGCGCTATAACTCTTATTGCTGACACCCTAAACAACCTGCAGCGTTTGAATACGTGCTGAGTATCTTATTAATGAGTTCAACACGTTGACTCCGAGGTGGTACGTAGGTTCTGTAACTTTTTCAGATCCTTCTAGTGACTATGCGTACAAAGTGAAGTTTTACACCAATCAGGCAATCAGAGTCAACGTGTTAAACCATGCACAAAACTGATTCATATTCTTAGAATACACATGCCATCAATGATGTCAGAGGCGTGTACGACTTTGACCATAATATTTTTTATTCAGGGAATGTAACAATCTTTGTATTTCAAACACGTATGTATTCACTTAATGCTCAACTCTCAACCCTCGTATCTCAAAGCAATAACTTTAAATTTTCCAACCCCATAACTTTCTCGTCTTCTAGAAAGTTTATTCATTTTCCAACTGTGATGATGAGACACGTGTTCAAACAGGATGTCTACATTATACAGGATGTGTTTAAAATCTTTTCAAGCTTTAAAAAATTTATCACAAAAACAAATTGATGAGATATATGTATGAAAAATCATTGCGAAAGGAAAATTGGATATTGATATTTTCTATACACCTCTATATGGGCACCATTAGTTGCACGAAGCACATCAAGACGATCCTCGATTTTTTACCATGTTGGCTGTACATAACTTCCTCAATGGTGGCAATGACATCAGTGATCCTTTGCTTTACGTCAGTAATATCCCGTATCTTTGTTCGATATAAGCTATTAGGTTGTTACGAAAATAATGGCCGATTACTTTTCAACCCCTAGACTATCGGGCGGCTATTATTTTGTAACTACCTAATATATTTAACATAACCCTATAGAACCCCATAACTCTATCCGTACTGGCAGCAGTACGGATGGACTTCGCGGAAGAACGAACAAAAGCTTCTCGTGCAGTATCGATGCTTTCTTTAGATGCTTTCTCGGTCGCTCACTCTTCCCTTTTTCTAAGTCTGGATCCCAAACACGCTTAGTTCTGTCGCTTCACTGAGTACAATAAATCGGATATATATGGAAAAAATCTCATGAATTGCATGTGTAGCAAATTTTTTAAATTGTAAAGAAACTTCATAGACAACCTGCATACCTTTCAAGTAGTGGTAATGAAAGTTTTATAGATTTTAAAAAATTACGCTGCGATGAATGTTGTACAAAAAGACTCATAGAATAGACGCAGCCAAAGATTGAGCCGTAACCCGATCATTAGTAATAAAATCCTCACTTCTGTCGATGTATATCTTGTAAATTACCGTAAACAGTGATCTTGCTGCTGTTAATTTGAATAATGACTAGAAGAGTTCGCTTGAGCGATGGTTAGATGTGGAGAAACTTCTGAGACTTCGGTATGAATTGTTGGCAGTCACCATAGTTTAGAGGACGGAAGTCTGGAGCGTCATCGTCTCTCTTTCGTATGTTCCGCTCTTCCTTTGTAAACGGATTTCAGTTTGTAAAGAATTCTGTTAATCCAAAAAATCCGTATCGATATATAGGCAAAGACCAACGAATCATAAAACATTATTTTACCTCTCAATTTTGGTTTCATAAACAATTTTTCCAGATTTTTTACTTCCAGATCAAATTATTGTTCTTATCAATAAATTTCAGGTAAAGTTTCCAAAGTTGACCTTTCGCTGCTAGAACGGATGAATTTTTCTTGCTCTATTTTCATGTATTCGTACTCATTTTTCCCCAGTCTGTCATGGAAATCCATCAAAATTTTCTCATAAAGTTCGTAATATAGGGTTTATAATTAATAACTCGAAATTTTTTGCAAATATTATTGAGATTTTGTTTAGAAAATTTCGTAAATTTTCTTCACAATTTTAAGAATTGAAATGTATTTTATAGTTCAACTGAGGGTTTTAAAAGTTTTCTCGTTATTTTTCTGAAACGAATAAAAAATTAAAAAGACATTCAACAATCTCTTTTCAGTTTTTCCAGATTTCCCTTACGCATGCTCGAATTCTTTTGCACTTCCTCACAATTTCTTTATAAAGTTTCCTAAATAGCTGTATGAATTTTTAGAGAATTTGACTGTAATTATGATCTCGCTGGTGGACGGGGGAAATGGAGTTTCTGTTACAGTCACAAGTAGACGAAACAGATAAAGTTCCTGTTACTGGCAGAAGTTGACAGAGTAAATGACATTGCAGGTGACTAGGAATTAGAGTTGTAAACATCAGCGATGAAAGCGAGAAAAAAAAGATGTGCGTCAGTCACGGGATGAGGAAGCGAATACGACTCTTGTGTACCAGCTATTCGCAGGCAGATGACACGATAGCTCATGGGAAGAGAATGTACTTATTAAGACAAAAATTTGAAACGTGATATTCATTTCTTCTACACACAGTTTTTAAATATTGTTAGCTAACTTTCATCATGAGGTGAATGTTCTTTAACGTGATGGTCATACATGAAGACCTTTTCTACTAAAAATAGGAGGCCTTTCAATTCCTTATTGTTTATTCAATAAGGAATTATTTGAGCAAAACCAAAAATACATTGGAGAAAACGAGGTCGTAGAATGAACAATTTGACAAAATTCAGAAACAACGATATTTACTTACCATTTCTTCGTGCGAAATTGTACTCGATGAGGTAAGCTGGGATTCAATAGACATGTAGAGCTCATTTTTCTTGTACTTACAAAATATTCAGCAGTCTGGGAAACCGTGATTCAATATTGCTGCGTTTGAGGTTAGTATCATTGGAACACTTCTGTGATGTATGTTGGAATAATACACTCCACGATTAGTTTATGATTTCATCTATATTTCTGATATGGACAAGCAGATTAAACACCTTCAAGACGGGTGGCCTCCAGACTATATTTACCTTCCACTATGTAAATGAAGGAAAGCCTTGTGTCTCATTTTATGTCAGTAGCAGTTATCATTCCTCTATTTCTGGCTTTTAATTTAGGGTTTTTAAACTTTGTCGTAACGATTACGTTTATCAAACATCCTAAACCATCACAATTACGATAAAGTATTTAGCGCTTTATCATTTGCTCTCAATTAGCAGTAAGACCATTAAAATACACCAATAGGCCACAACTAGTTAATTGCTAAGCTATAAATGTGCCGTGGATTGTGTGCCGCCGATAAAATCATTGTGGGTCACAGACAACGCTTTGCTTTCTTTGTTGAAAGACCCTATGTTTGATGTTACTGATAGAGGCGCCAGTTGTGATGTGCGATGCGCAGAAAGCCGCATTGTACAGATTGGTCTCATTCAACACGAAGAGCTGTTGCTCTAGATTTTTCTTTCAGGAATTTGTACCCTAATGCTTATTTGTTTTCACAAGTAAAGTTAGCACACTTTTAACCATATTATTTACTACATAGTTAGTAGTAATTTACAATATATTGAATTTTTCATTTTGGATTTTCAGAAATTGATGTTCTAAAAAGTAGATTGATAAATGTTCAGTAATGTACGTTGGTGCAAATAACCGGCATTTCCAACACACGATATGACATACCCATTGAAACAGTCCAACAACAAAGAGATCTAGGTGTCATTGTCACTGAAAATCTCAGACATGACAAACAAGTGGAAAAAGCGTGAAAAATGCGAGCAGGATTCTTGATTTCATTGCACGAAACTTTGAATACAAGTTAAAGAACATAATATTACCGCTCTATAAGGCGATAGTCTGGTCTCATTTAAAATATGCAGTGCAACTCTGGTCTCCTACCCTATGAAGAGATATTAATAAAATGGAAAAATTACAGCGGAAAGCAACGAAGATGATTCAAGAACTCCGTAATCTCAGATACGAAAAACGTCTTCAACGCCTTGAACTTATCTCCCTAGA
>VCRD01001238.1:120003-141757 GCA_006783055.1 Trinorchestia longiramus
GAATGAGTGTACTTACATATAAGATCTTTGAACTTAAAGAGGTACAAATAGATTTCTATTTTTAGGAGTAATCTGAAGACCCATAACGTTGTAATTTTCCCCCAACTCGTACATCTTGGATAAAATCTAATTTTTTCAGCAGATTTTTATTTCTTAGAACTACAACACTAGATAAGATTCAGTAAAAGCTCTGCAAACTTTGTTGGACATGGCACCAAAAACAATTGACAGGCATTCTTTCTTTCAATATCAAAATAAATTAAAGATGACTCTACGCCACTGCAAAGACAAAGACATGATGACATAATCATCATTTCAAGAATAATTTTAGTGGGTAAATTTGCGTTGTCAGTATCGGTATTGTATGTACAGTGACCATCAAGCTCATACATATTTAAATGCATTCATTGCACTTGAAATGAAAATTGCAGGAGTCAGAATTAGAAAGGGATAGCCAGTTACTGAAGATTCTTGTAATTTATCGTTCTTTTCATTATGATTTGCTTTATTGGGTGGCGTAATACGTCGGTATCTTCTGGTGCAAAAACTCTTAGGAATTGTATTTATTTTCGCAATATTAGGAATAAATTATTATTTTCCGTGTAAGAAATTGGAAAGTATTGATAAACTCTGGCTTTTGTAAAACGACACAGTTCTGTCACTTTCACATCTTCTTTCAAACTTCTTTATTCTTTATCTTATCTATCCTTATTCTAATGGTTTTAGCGATAAGAATATTGTTTCACAAAGTTACGAGACTTTTTTTGTGTTGTAAAGGTTCCTATCCACTTTGAATTTATTCGTTTCTATGCATGTACTTGTATAGTAATATGTAAACGAGTGGTAAATTGTTATTCATGGTTCCAAAACATCGATGATTTTTGCGGTTTGTATATTGTATAAATGTTACTATTATAATTGTATTATAATATTATAATTGTATAAATATTACAATTTATTCCAGAAACTCAAACCTTTATTCTTCCATGAAACATGAAAATGAATTTGAAAAACTATTTACACTGATTTGGGACCGAAACAGTCATAATAGTAAAACATCTTTATATTAGTAACTGTACCTCAGCCTCTCGGTATACTTGGAGGGAGAAATTAAGTGAGGGTTCTTGACGTGAATTGTTGTCACATTGGGTCCTGGTGACACATTTTCTTGACCTCAGTGAGGAACCAGGCTTGTAAACGTCGTCCACATGAATCGTCCTCCACATGAATTTTCCAAAATATTTTCACCGAAGTTTTTCATCATTTGCGTCCAGAAAATGATCAACTTTGAAGTGTAACTAGCATTAATTACAAGCTTTTTTACTAGCTTTACGACAAGCATTTATGGTTACTATTGAGTTAAGATATCATGAATCAGACACAATAATGTTTTGAGAAAACATGTTCGTGTGGTCGAGAAATGTGTTTTTGAAAGTGTTTCTGAAGAATTTTCGAAAGAACAGAATGACATCACTATTCGCTAGGTTTTTTTAACTATGCCCCCCATAAGTAGGAATCAACATTAAGTGAATAAAAAGGAATTGCAATAGTTTCCGATAGAAAACATCATCAACTGCATGCGTTTTTGTTCATTTTGTAGCATACTCTAAGCAGACATAAAATTTGCACTCAGAGTTCTAGAAACATAAGATCAAAATTATTACGCTTATTTTTTCCATGTATGAATATAAACCAATATTATTGCAGTTAAATTTTTGGATGTGTATATTATATGTTAAAATTATTCATGCTATGAAAGGTTATACCGTAAGCTTCAATCATTATTGCCGCTATTCCCTCTCTGTAAGTTGTTTCCAGGTTCATGAAAGAACAGTTTAAATAAAATGAACCAACGATCTCGTATGGGATAATGTTTGACGCTTGTTTGATTTTTACATTCCATCGTTCGTTCCTTATAGGACTCTTTTTTTTGTGGTGAACAAATTCTGATATTTATTCTGTGTCCTCAGTTTAGGAATATAACTATTAACGTGCTCCTGGTTTGACTTAAACTTATGTTGATGTATATTGATAGAAATACAGGCATAAATGAGAATACAATTTAAAACTAAGGCTAGGAATCCACACATTAAATTGCTCTAATTTTTGTACTATACAGTTATAGAGTACACAATCGTGCAAACGCTCTTAATTGAATAGCTAACCAATAGTATTTATTGAACAGTCAATAATGAAATGGGTGTAGATAACTCAATGAGTTGCTTCCACGTAAAACAAAAGTAGTTGGAGAAAAATGTATTATGTTTACATGAGCAATTTGACAACTCTGACAAGGAGACCGTGATGACGAGGAACTTCTGGCAGGGAAACCCTAGTTGTCCAGACATCATCTGTTTCTTCTGCATGCCAAAATGGTCAGAGCTGAGGTAAACGACTTCCTGAAAGCGCAGTCTCAAGACTCGGACCGCCTGTAGCGTCTGCGCTCCGCTCCCGGATGCCTCAACTTTCCCTTGCTTCATCCGGCATCTCACTTCCACCGGTCACTCGTTCCAGCTCTAGCTCATGCACTGATCTTTGATCTTTATGAGACGGTTTTCGTCTCTGAGTCTCAGTTACTTCTGAGTCTGCCTGGTCTCTGGCGCTGGTTATAAGCTACGAGGACAGCGTCTAAATGCAACCAGCCTCTGAAAATCATAAGCCTCTAGTGCTTTTTCAACTCCATGCCCAGGCTAGTTCGTTGGCAAGTATGACCAATTGAAGTTTGTATGCCTGTGGTGCAAAATTTCAACTCAAAAATGCAGTTTGCCCCGCTTCATTGGATTTATTTAAAGACAGAGTTGGGGATTTGAGAAATAGTCGGGTGAATCATTCTCAAGATGTACATCGAAACCCTGACAACATTTTTCAAGTTCACGGGTGGTTTGTGGACAAAGAGATATAACAAATGTGCAGCACTTAGTTAATTTCTAAGTTATTTTTTCCAATGTATCTACCTACGCTACTTCTATATGAGCAAATATCAACTGAAACGTACAGTATGCAAACTTATTATTACTTAATTACTGCAATTTATTCTCGCACAACCAAAGTCTAAAACTTCTACTGAAAATGAAACAATATAGAATTTTTACTGTCGACAAGATCATACAAGGAGAGATTTGGTATTAACACTAGCAAAGATAGAGTGTGAATGTGAAAAACAGTAAACATTATTTGTATAGTAATAGAAGCAGAAGAATCTAGGATAATATTGTTAACAATGACGTTGCCATATAAGGGGTACCTCTGTTTTAAATTTTCAATGAGGTCATTAAGCACAAAACACCATCAGTTTGATGCTTTCCATTTAACTTTCCATAATTTAAACATACCCTAGGAAGCCAGATAAACTCGAAATTTAAATATCTTAGAAAACCCGATACTCTTATTCTCCAGGCAACGTATTTGTTGGCACAAGCCTCTCTCCATTGCAAGAAGCAACTACAAAAAGTTAAAGTTTATTTAGGTGTGGGTTTTTTTCTCTTTTAGTACTGAAGAGAAAGATACGAGTTATAATAGCATGTAGAGAGTTTCCCGCTACGGAATGATAGATAACTCTTTACGGTGCGTTGTAGTTTCCTAAACAGGGTGCAGCAACAGAACTTCCTATTTTAGATGCATTTTACATTAAAAAAAGAAGTTATATTGTCTCACTCTGTATATTGACGTGTCAATTTAATAAATGATCAATAAAAATGCTTGCTGTTTCACATAATTGAATCTTTGAAATAATACAGCTCATTCTGAACAAGGACTCAGTTGCAGAAGACGATTAAATTACGTAAACACAGAAGAAGCGAGAACTCGTCTATGCACGATTTCTGGCCATCAATATATTCAAAAGGCCTCCTGATGATTTTTGTAGGTTAATATAAATTTCTAGCACAAAAAGCTCGCACCTCATTCGGTAAAGCTCAGCTGACTTGGTTCAATACCGAAAAAACCTTGGTTCAATACCTTGGTTTCGAAAAAAACGTGGCATAAATATTTAACTGCCATTTGTCCAGTTATTAACGTAGTCAACTCAGTTTTTTAGATTTGGAATAACAACTTCCTTGAAATCTTTCTTGAAATTCAGCATACATTTATTTTTATAATCCATTATTTTACAATGACAGTAACAAAAATCCAATTTAAAATTATGTGTGATAAATTGAACACCTTTCTTTTTGTAAAGAATCCATTCTGGTTGGTTTTTAGGTAATAAAATTTCATTGAGTTTCATATTAACTCATACATGTTTAGTGTATCGCTTATTTTCACGGCTTATTTCTCTAGAAGATAAATAATGTGGGGATATACCTGTTCAAAACTGTACTGTTCAAATTATTTAACGAACTATCATTTGGTACTCGTTGTTTCTAGTGTATCTTATCAACATTCAAGTGAAGATTCTTTTCTACACAAACTTTATGACTCATAGTCAAAAGTACTGAGACTCCGGCCTCATGACTAATTTGCCTCGGCATCAGACCTCAGTATGTAGGTGTGGCAAATCAAGTTTTTCAAGCACGTATGTAAATAGATCGAACGATCAAAGCATTGTTATTCTGCAAAACATGAGTGTTATAAGTGGCATAATTTTGTACCTAAATCGCTTAGATAACATTCTATGTCTCGTTAGTTGTTTACTGGCTATTTGATCGTTATATATGTTTTGAACTGTAAAGGCTCTTGTATCCACAAAATGTTACTACGTTCTATTATAAAATTGCAGTTAAGTTAATTTTATGTTTTCAGCACCTCTTTCTGGTCATCACCTGAATACTAATAATTACTCATTTTTTAAAGTAATTATCATCATACAATGAGTGCATCAACTTTGTCCTCTTTTCCAGAAAATTTAATTTTCCAGACGATCTTTTTTTAGATCGTTTTCGAAAATTTATACATGATTATGAGGGTCCTTCAGCCTCTTTTCAGTAACTATGACATGACTTAGATCCCCAAAAACTGTGTAATAAATGCTGCTAGTACCGACTCGTGTAATTGCAATAACTATTAAACCAGACTTTGGAATAGAGCTTTCTTCAAGTGAACGCAAAGCTACTATATTGCCGTCCAAACTAATGCAAAAAATTAATGAGTTATCATTCAACAAAGAAGGAACATTGAGTGCAAGCAAGAGTGGAGAACATGTATTTTTCTTTTGTTTCTCTCATTCAGTTGTACGACATCGTCGGAAAACAACTGAAGATTTTTTTCAGCTTATCTTGGATTATTGCTGATGATTTCCATGGTATGTTTAGTATTAACGGATGAAGAGAATATTTTATTGCACATATGGATAAAATCTTACCGCCTGCTCTTTACATTTAGGTATTTGTAGGAATGTTTTTTTTTGTGTATCGATCCTTTAGTTAAATCCCAATGAGGTGTATCATCTTTTATGTGCCTTGAGAAATAATTTAAAAAATGAAATGTACGTGCATCGTAAAAATATCCTTTTTCGTTTGTGATTCATAAAGGATTTAAAAAGATCAGGTTAGTATCTGTTTTTCCATGTTTTTTAAAATGTATTTCACACAATCTATCCTTACACAATAAAGCTAAAAGGACTTCGTATTAATTAAGCTGCAATGATAGAATATAAGTCCATTTCTTTTCATCGTAATAATTTTCATTAAATCTTGTATACGATTAATAATGCGAATGAGTTACTATTTCAAATAAAGTCAATTATTTTACTTCACTCCTTTACATTTTTAAAGTAATTTACTACGGTGAACTGAAAGTTTAGTTTATCTTAATGCCTAATTATTTCCATGTAACGCTAGCGAATCCTACTGAAAAGATCATTGTTAAGCTCAACATAAAAGGGCTTAATATTTAATCGGATATTACCTATGGAAATCAAACTACAGTAATTTTTCATTACACGGGCTCAAAGTACCATTTTGTATTCTGGAATAATACGAGAATCCAATAAGTCATCAAACCACAAACATATTTTATACGAAAAAACCCCAATAAAAACTTTTAATGATCACTTCTCTCTGGTCGGAAACAGTTGGTGCAGTGGGAAAAAAGTCCAAAAAATTGATAAATTCTATTTATTAAAAAGTACAAGAAACAAAGATAGAGAATTAATTTCACAAAAAAGGATACAGTTTCATTAAAATTGCTTCAATCTTTGAATCTTGTTAGCTTGCGTGACAGCTGTGTGTTCTTTGTTTGCAGTGTTTCTACACTGCAAACAGTGTTTTTGCATCGTTCTTTTCTTTTCCTGGTCAAACTGCTGGTGGTCTAAAAAAAAACTTTAAAATTCGTTGGTAAAACAGACCATGTTTTTTGTTATTCAAAAGGAACTGAATAAAGGCCGTGCACGTATGCACTAGTTTTAGTACATGTTTGGTTAAATTTTACCACACACAAAAAATAAATTAGCTTAAAAGCACTAAAGGTCGGAATGATTTTTGATTGTGCACCAACTGCATCCGACCAGAGGGAACCCAAAGTAGCATCACGACTGGAATTTTTTATTTCTGTTGTTATCTACTTGCCTGAGCTAAAATTTGTATTTGGCCAAAACATAATTACTTGTTCTTTGTTCGTAGGAAAATTTTGTAAACGAATCATGCAAGACGGAATAACTGAACATAGCCAGCTTTCGGAAACTAAATTTAAATGAACAGACTATTACTTGTTAATTTTCTAACTGTTATCTAATACATGACTAGTTCTCAATAATGTACGAGTTCTCTTACTTACTAACCAATTTAACCTCTGCGGGGCACAAGTTGTGCAGTAATATCTAAATATAAATATAGCCAGACAAACTCAAACATATTTCAAGCATGGGATACTAACATCTATGGGATATTTTGTTATCCCACAGACATTCTTAAAAATCTGCAAGTGGCGACTGCGGTTCTACTGGCGATTCCTTCTAGCCAGTTCTGGCTTTCCCTGAGTCGGCGACTGTGACTTGTTCCCTAGTTCCGGCACTTAGAAAAAGTGAGACACTTTCTCGCTATGTTTCAGCCGTTCCTTCACGTAACTCGGCTTACATCTTAGTTGCCTACGTAGAAAAGTGTCGTATTGTTATAGCGTATCAAACCTATTTTTATTCCATGAGATGGATGTAAATATTCTGCAGAAACCCAAATAATAATAATGATAGTAATAATAACAACAGTACGCGTATAATATTTATTAGTAATAATAACAATATTTAGTGGTTATTATAATGGTGATATTAGTAAACAATAATAATAATTTCCGAGTAAAATTCATAATCCGTAGATACGAAGTTATTTGCAACCCAACACACACGCGAATAGATTGTCATTGTCGACGACGCGGCTGAAAAACGAAAGGTCCTGGAGAAAGCCTCTTCACAAGCCGGATACGTCGAGGCGAGGCGCACGCCACAACCCGGATTGCAGGCTCCATACTTTCTACATTTGCTGCTGCTGTAATCCATGAGACCTGCATCTGCCTAAAATGGTTCAATATACAAAGCAAAATCGAGGCTGGTCCGTCTCTTCTTGACGCCCAGATCCGAAAGCACATCCGGAATCAAGATAAGGCCAAAAACTTGACTAGAGTAGAAAACGAAGGTGACGGTTGCTAGGCGCAGTATCAGACGACCATGGCAAGGACGGAGGCGAAAGTGAAGACCCACTAGGCTTACGTCACAGCAGAACACCTTGTTTATTGGCCACTCTTGCTCTCAGGTCATATTGGGACACTGAAGGTCGAGTATTGACCAAATGTTTGCAGAGCTCTGACTTCTCTCTAATCATCGTCAGCCGTTTATACTCATCTACCACGTTCGATATATGTCAATTATTTGCTGGGATGATTCATGATAAGAAAGCCGTGTAGATGAGTCACTGTAGATGTTATAAATGAAACAAATGGAACGAAATACGATTATCATTTCATGTTTCAGTCATTGCACATTTCTTGCTGTGGGAAGATAATTTTAATTTCGGCCTTTTTGGAAGAATAGAACTACTAATGATAATGACGGCTAGCTTACTGGTTGATTTATTATGGTTGATTTATTCCATTCTAGAGCATAGCGTTTTAAATATTTTGTAAATTACTGCAGAACAATAATATATTTTAAATGTATTCATGTTATCACACACTTAGTCGTTTGTGAAGCATTATGAAATCTTTATAAACAACGAGGTTCCCTAGGATCATTTTTATTATTGATGTAGAAAGCTGAAACTCTTTGATATTCTCATAATTTAACAGCAAACAATGACCTTAATATAATACCACGTTGTGGTACTGGCCGTCCTTGTACTTTACGAGCTAGTAAAGAGCAAGCAAAAAGTTTCCCCCTCCCCCTTGATCCCTGAATTCATTTCTCCAGTTGGGATTAGTAGCCCGATAAGAAGTTTGCTTGATGTTGTGCCAAGAGGATGTGAGGGAATTGCCCATGGCTGGACGACATGGGCTGGAGAGCGTCTCGAGTGAGAGCCGCGCGACCAAGTGCAGCGGCGATCATGGCACTGCAGAAGCGGTCAGTCTAGTCTTCGCGTGCGCCACACTAGCAGGCTCCTCAACACCATACTCTTCACCATGGAATGGTCTACGAATGGTCTGCGCAATGGAAAAATTCTCCTTACATAATAATGTTTAATCCAGTGCTGCATTCAAAAGTTACTATTTGAAACTTTCCAGGTGCCCCGCTCAAAATCAACAATAAATTCATGAAGTTCACCTATCTGTAAAATTATCCCGTAGAATGGATTAAAATCTATTTCAATCGTAAGCTTTGCTTGAAGAAATAGTAACCACAGTGGCAGGTAACGGTATAACAATCACAAAATGGCACTAAATCTTCGTCCCAAGAAAAAGTGCAGCAGTACAGTACTGCCATAGTTGGAAAATTAAGCCTCAATTAGTTGAAAATAATTAGGTAGAGAATCACAAAGGATACGAAACATATGTGACAATAGGTGTGTGTGATAACAGTGTATTCAAATTTTGTGACTTTAACTTTTTGTGTAGCTAAAAGAATTTTAGAATCCTTCATGTGTGTATTGAAATTCAAAACTTCATAAGTTCGTGTTACAGTATATGGATTCAATGAAGATAAATGTCACCATAACTTACCTTATAAATAATTCCTATATCGTCGTACAGTTTCTAGGAAATATAAATGAAACAACTACAGGACTTTTGCAAGTATCTCCCGTAACATTGATATGAAATTTACGAAGAGTTTTGGAAGAATTAGAAGACAAGTGATACCAAGCCCCTACCAGAAACGCAATCACTAAATAAACTTGTAGACACTGTTGACAAATAGAAGAATATGTTGATTAGGTCCCAAGTCTAGAACATCAATAGGCGAAGATTATAGAGCCTGAAGCTGTTGCAAAGGGATACTTTTCTTATGAGGAGATATGGAAAGTTTCATTTGTAATTGGAATGGATATTATATCTCTCTTAAATCCAATCTGTAACTGGGTATCCTAGAATTTCCTTCAGATTTAATAAGAGAAACTATAAGTACTCGGTGATAAACTAACCTACAGAGCTAGGTACAAGAATCTTACTGAACTGTTTGTTGCTTAACCTTGAAGGAAAATGGAAGACCGGGAGACAGAAATTATACGACATGCGACAAGGGTTTCTGGGAAGTACGAAGGCATGCCGTGCATACCGAAGTCATAAGTTCGAATAAAAAGAAATGAAAATAATATTTGTAGTAAAGAACAAGTTCAGAATTACTGTGCCCATTTTTCTTGGCAAACTCTTTCAGTACAATAAACTTAACAACCCGAGTTTAAGAGAAAATTTTGGTTTGTGTGAAAAATGACCACAGGTCTTTAACACAAAACTTTCAGCAATCTATATCATTGGGTCTAAAATTGAAAAATATCGAAAATTAATTCCTTGAAGTTGAAGGTTGATGTACAGACTATTTGAGCACTAACGAGTGAACAGCGCAGACGAAGTGACGTCATTCTGATCTGCTGGGAGTTTATGGGAATTCCGTAAGGTGGAAAACCTTGCAGTCCTGTTTGTTTCTGACCTCATATGAGCAAATCAGAAAACTAACACTGAGTAAACTGTTTTTGTACACATATATGTATATTATATAGAAATCAAATCAGTGGAAGTGAATTTTTCTGTTGTGTGTAATACACTGTAGCCTCGACCTGTATGTTATTAATTTGTTTCGAGTACGCTTTCAAACATTCATTGACTATCGTATTGTTGAATCTTACGAATAGCATTACTTTTTCACGTATTTTTTATGTGTTTTAATAGAAACAACTTTCATTTGATGGGATAAGTGACATCTTTTTATACTTCAGGGATTTATTTTTCATCGATGTGTATATACGAGTAAATAGTTCTGAATAATACATGTAAGCTGAATTTTAAATTCGTTGAGATGAAGGTAACATTAAACGAAAACTAAAAAACAAGTTCCTGTCATCATTACATTTCAAGCCTTTTACCCCTTCACGACGTGAATGTTCGAAGTAAATCTGCCTTGCTCTTAGGACTGCATGGCATATACACAAGCCTGAAATCAAGTAAATCAAATGAATTTGTGACGGATTTGTTTATTTACGGTGAGCAACATGTATTTGGTATGAGACCCGTGAAGTATATTACAGTTAGGCTACGAAGCAGAATGTAAGCTGTCTTTCATGAGAAGATGGGAGTATTTGAGAAGACGTAGTATTTTATTCACGGACGGACAAAGACCTGAGGAGAACTTCCAGTCAATAATATACGTAGACTTTTGTTCAAGTACTTCATGCGGTGGATGCTCGGAGGACGTTTGTCTTTTGGGCGTAGTTTATTTATTTGAACCAACTTTTTGATAAGTAAATTCAACCCCATTGTGTAAACTGAAAGTTGGTGTTTAAGTCAATTGTTGTTTTCTTGTCTATAGATTGCCTATATGACATATTTTTTTTGTAAATCTCGCTTATTAATGATATTTTCTTGAATGCACGTTATCAAAATTTGTGATGAACTTATTGTCAGTAAACGGTGGATGGTGGATCTAATTCTAAAGCACGACAGTAAAAGTTGTCTTTCGGTAACAATATATAGTCCTTTAATGATAAGACCTAGTCATTCACTAAGTGCTGTTTCTATTTAGACACGATATCTTTACCAGATATTCACGATTTTCAGCTAAATCTAAAATTTCTGTGCTCTCGCTTGCATTCTTTTTCACTTGAACAGAAACATTCTATATTCAATCGAAGAGCATGACTACATCAATGAGCATCATACAACCTTCCAGATACTCTCTTGGCTTACCATAAGTTGACTTTCTTCCAGATAGAACTGTTTTTCTTTCTCTGATGACTGGCCGAGCTGGAGTAACGTTCCATGACTCTTCCACGGCCATCCAGACTTTCCAATTTTTTCATTGTCTCGCTTCCGGTTGTGTAGCGGCGCTTATGCAGCCCTGCGGCCTCAGACGGGCAAGGCCGCCCAACCTAGTCCTGTACACCGGTCCTGCACCTGCCTACGGAGGGCGGGTACTGGGGGAGGGGGTAGTGGCAGGGGAAGAAGACGGAGAGGTCAGTCAAGAATGCTCGAGTAAAGAGGTAGTTGAAAATCAACAATAAAGAATTTCATGTGGGATTTAACTGAGAACAAGTCCAAGTTAGAGGCATAGCAAAAAAGCAGATTATGAGCACATGGATTGACGTTAAAAATGAGACAAATAAAGATAGTTTGTGATAGATGAGGGCGGGTGGGTCGGTCAAGTGAGATCGTACAGACAAAGAGAAGATATGAAATGTGGTCTACAAGGATCGTTAGTCAAATGAATCACAAGAATAACAGGCGGCAAATGAGACAATCACACGAGATATCAAGAATAGAATAAGAGTGAGACAGTCAATGCCACTTGCTGACAAGAACGATCAAGAAGTATTAAGAGAAGTGAAGGGGAGCGAAACAGACAGCAGAGATCATGAGTCAGAAGAAGTGAAGGGGTGCGTAGCAACCATGGAAGATCATAAAGTATTATAGAGAAAGGAACGAAACAGTGAATGAAGTTAACAGAAGAGAAGAGAAGCAAGACTGGTGAGAGAAATCAATAATAAAGAAATGAAGACGAGGAGCGAAACAGATAGGAGAGATCATTAATAAGGAAAAAGCAAATAGGAGCTAGGCAGTCACCAGCAATCATGCAGTACTTTCAGTCCTAAACTCAATAACCTCATCTCGACTCAAAAAGCCAAGTGCAGCTTCCATGATTTAGACTCTCGAATGCTAGCGCTCGATCATTCCCCCGCTTGAAGTCCTTGGCCAAAATGTCACATGCTGCTGTAAACAAAGCAAACTTGGCCTCTCTTTACACAAAAAGTTTCTGGATACTAAAAATATGCATACGAGAAGTAAGTTTGGAATACCTTGTACTCTGTCGCTGAGATTTGAAGAGAATAATATAGACAAGTATAAATCTTGCCATGTCCCTGAAAGTAGCCTGTTACGTCATTTTCAAGTTTAGTGTTTTTGTATTTGTAGGAATGGGTGCTGAATTTATTTTTCTTTATTTCACTGTACTTCATGCCATTTGTATTTGATCGTGAAGTTTTTTCGGGACAGCTGTAACTAAATTTAAACTACTTCAAACATCTTTGTCTCATGATTGATACGAAAAGTGTTGATGTCCAATATTGCCAAACGCTTAATTTTTTGTATTAATATGTATACAGTCGAACGATAGTCTCTTCGTATTATGAGTGCGGGAATCATTTTTAAAAGAGTAAAATAAGGCAAAAAGATTATAAACTTTTGGAAATATTTTCGCTGAATTATTGCCAATACAGAATGGCAATAATTGGGAACAGAATGTAAAAACATGATCTGATCTAAGATCCATACTCAATGTTTGTTAGAGTATAAATTGTAAAATATTTCTGTGACTATTTAGACATCAAAATTTCTGAATTGAAACACTATTCAAATTTTAAGTCATTTTTTAGACGTGTTAATCCTTTTCGCTAAACATTCTACTCGTAAATCAAAACTTTTCTCCACTAAGTTTTTATTATAACGGATATATATTCTTTTTACATTAAAGGTGAAGTTTAGTATACGAACTTGTCATACAAACTTTCAAATGTTATAAATAGTTAATTTTTCAAGCCTATGCATTTCATAGTAGACTTACAAACCCTAAATGTTATGGACGGACCTATCTAAAAGTCAACTGGGGCCAGAATTTCATATCATGTCTGGGGATAAATAGTTGAAAAATTCATATCAATCAAAAATTGTTTACTAAAATTTCCAAATATGACCATACATATATTGCAGGTAGGCAGCTCATCGTTGTGGAATGGGCGTAACTTGAGACCATGTTTTTCATTATAATTTGGCCTTTTTAGTTCTATAATAACTTCATTTTGTTCAATTATTTCACTCATGATTATTGCAACAACGACTTCTAAAAAATGCATGTTTTCATAAGATCTATGAAATGGAAATAATGTATTTTATTCCCTCAAAAAATTTCTATGAAAAAGCCTTTTCTGAATACGTAAGTATTTGTGTATTCAAAACCACCTCTCACGATTCACACATTTTCAAATCAACTTACTAAAAATGATTGCGTAATAGAGTGTTTTGTGGTACAGTAAATTGGTATTTCAATGAAAAATTAATAAAAAATATTTCATTAAATTATACGATTTCGACTATTGCCCCAATTACAGCCAAACTGATGTCCCGAGCAAGAGAACAGTTTTTGGAAGTGCATGCTGAACTATACATGGCGTATCCAAAATTAATGGTAATTTCTGCTGTATACTGTACTATCCATGCATGGGTGTCGTATCCTATGTTGCATTTATGGATTTATGAAATTTTCGAACTTTATCTGTGGCTATTTCACGAACGTTATTAATGGTTAAGGTGGAATCTGTTCAAACTGAAAAATTTATATTCAAGTTGTATTTGGTGGATCTTGTTTTGTTTTGTACAATGGAACGCTTACCTACATATCGTGTTGACATATATATATATATATATATATATATATATATATATATATATATATATATATTACAGTATATACTTTCCAAACTTTCTTGGAAGCTTTCTGCCTAGTGTCTGAAACAATAGAAATCAATGGTACCATACACTGTGTCTAATGATTATCAAAGCTCTCAATTTCATCTATTTTAGTATCTGCTAGAGCATGTTCATATCACAAAAAATCGAGATTTGCTTTAAGGAAAATATGATGATGCTGTGCCAATGAATTTTATTTCTGCTGGTCTTAGAAGGTGTTTATGAAAGCTTTAGGTGTTTATTTATTCACTTTTCAATTTTTTTACAAACCAATATCTGAGTCACTGGATTCAAGAATAAAAGAAATTCGGTACCAATAGCTCTTTAAGATGATGATTAAGTAGTAACTCACTATCCCACATTTCATCAAATTTTCAGAGAAACGTATCGAGCATCTTGAAAATAATCTTACCAAGATGAGGTCTTCAAAAGTTTTCTGCAAACTTAGAGTGCCTATTTCTATGTATTCGAACGAGATAATTGAGATAACGAAATGCTCCCAATTCAAATTAAAGACTTGCATTAAAGAAAAAATTCTTCTTATTGGTAGGTCTCGATGTGCCGGCAGTTGACGTCGATAGAAAATCGACGTCCGGTTAGCCACTTTGCGTCCGGCCGACATTTCCGCCTGACTTGAATGCGGCAGGTCGGTGGGATTTTCGTCCGATTGGAAAGTGTGCTTTACGTCAGATGATGGAACCAAGTTTTATCCTAGAAGCGTCATCAATCACCAAGGAAGATTTCTAGAATTGCCCCTGGAAAAATGCTAGGTATGAGATTCATGTGTTTTTTAGACATGGATACATTTAAAGCACCAGAATGAGACTCATGAATCAACAAAGAGGAAGTAAAAAGCAAGGCACTTCGTCAATTTACTGAAAACGGAAACATAAAACCATCAGGTTTGTGGAAATATCAATCTCTCAACATTTCCGCTCTTTTCTATTCTAAAAACAAAGACAAAGACATGCTACGTAATTGAAATTTGTAATGAGACAAAAGGGGTTCAATGTCTCCTGCATGAGACGGTCCTATAGTTTTATCTTCAAGTCTTGTCATAACAACAGTCAGTAATGTTTTATAATCTACGCATAACTTCGAATTTTTAGTTTAATACTTTCGGGACAATAAACCAGATACTTTTACAACTCAAAAGTAGTCATAATTTCCTCTACGCGGTGAAAGTCTACACATCACACAAAGACCCTGTAGTAACTCGAACTATGTTATGGTCTTACTGTTGGTACAACACTATCTTCAAAAAATTGAAAATAGGTATTTTAGTCATGTACTGAACTGTACATGACTATTATTCAATTGTAATTGACCATTATTATTGAGTACTTATACATATGTACATGGATATTATATACGACATTTGAATAACGGTACAATTCGCATCTTAGAAATGATCATAAAAACATTAAACCGATGATATTGAAGACAGTTTTCAATAGTTTCTTAGTTATATGCTCAACGCACTTAGAATGAAGTAAAATATTAATAAATCATAACCATGAAGTTCAAAGCACACCATGAATTGCTTGATGAGGTGAGTAGAATAGAATAGAATAAGGCAATAGGAACGAGCCGTTTGGCCCATTCTTGGTTCAATACCTAAGTCCCAGTAACGTTGCTCCTTTCCTTTATTATCAGACACATTTGCCCAGGGAGGGAACGATACTTGTAACTAACAATCCAATTGCATGAAATACTATATTTTCACAAAATTTAGCTAAACGACTTACATATGGAAAATTTACTGAAGCACATGCTGCAAATTGACGGTATGGGACTTTGGTAGCAACCCAAGAATGGGCCAAACGGCTCGTTTCTATTGCTTTGAAGAGAAATTATGAAGAGAAGTCTCACTGAAGCATTACTTGCTGTCTGATGAAATATCTGGAGATCTTACTGCTACTGGGCAGTTAGATCTAGATAACCGTATAGTAACGCACACGGTTAAACACAGCAGATCAGAGCAACATAACTCGGAACTTGGTCTCGGGAAATTACAGTACGCAGAATCGTGAATGAAAATTATCTGTAACCAAAGTTTTAAGCGAAATTCTTAGGAAAATTCATCGAGGACGTATAATTTTTATATTGCTTACAACAATGACAATGTTTAAGTGAACTACGCATTAACACAGCATCCGAGTTCTTTAAAAGTGGAGCGGAACGCCGAAATGATGATAGTAATAATACCTCGGTAAAACATTTAGTGACAATCAAATTGTATTCAATTATGTGAATAAAATCACACTAAGAAAAATTATAATTCGTGCTACGATGCTAACGAGAAATAAAAGGCTGTCAGATGAATGCATAGGCTGGCCTAATTAATGTTGGAAAAATGCGTAAATGATCCTTTAAAAATTATATAGTTCATGGAAGCAGAATGCTTTACCGATCGAGTATATACGAGAAATAAATTCCAAATAAAGTAAAGTTGATTAAATGTACAGTAGAAAATCTATCTTATATTTTTTATTTCAATGGTGCATTGTTACAATGATTATTAATGACACTTTATAGAGATGAGATAACTTGACGGTGTTTTTGAAACTCACATTGGTACTAAAAAATTGTTCCATTAAATAAAACACGCATTGTTATCGCACATTTTTCCTATCAAAATTAAAACTCGTAGAATATTTTTTTATGAAGAAAAGACTAAAATTCTCTTCCAGTAGCTAGTATTAATTCCCTTCAAATGATCGTTGGTAGGAGCAACGTTTCTCAGCAACGATCTTTCCTAGAAAACAGTGAGCAGAAATATGCTACTTCAGTAGTTACTATTACTGAATTAGTTTTCATTTTTTGTAGATGCGCTATTCTTAGCTGTTAAATATCATCGAGAATTGTAAATGAAAGCAATAAGCACATATATGAATTGCCTGATTTCTATGGTAAAAGTGTTATTTCACGTTATTGTTAATTACAAAATTTACTTATTTATAGGATTGTCGCTCGTGGATAGTCTATCTAAACCTCATTTGTCGTAGAACTCTTACAATGAATTTTTTTTGGTTATGGTGATAGCATATGTCTACTTCCAATAATGCTGGAAAGTAATTTCTGCCTCAAGATTAATTATCTTTTCAAATTCCCTTACAAATTACAATTTGAAATCATACATGAAATATAGTAATGATTATCATATATATGAGCCATAACTATTTGGTAGGTAATTCCAGTTTCGTCTATTACGACGCATTTTTAGCTTACACCTCGAAATTCATCGAGTAAATTAGCTAAGATTATAGAAACCGCTTGTTAGCTACCTCAACGATCTAGAACGTCTATCAAATGGCAATGAGATCCTGTCACGTGAAGGTGCGAAACTGTTCCTTCGATGAAATGGTTGACTTTTCACATTTTGTCGAGAGGCAAAAACTAAGGCTTCGTAAATATTACGAGCTGCTTCTTCAGCATTTGAATTTGCTAGCCATCCTTGGTTCTCACCAATGTTGCGTAACCTTGGCTGAGTATGTGAAAACTGTTGGGCTCTTGTTGGAGACGAAAAATCTGCCAAAGCAAACAGTATTGACTGCTGAGCTGGAGATAACTGGAGGAATGGATCGCGCTCATTGAGCTGACGAAAAGATGATGATTCTGCCATTAAAAGATTTGCAATGGCCCGGTTGAGATCGATAGGGACCAATTGGTTCAGTCTAAAGATTTTTTTAAAATAATCTTGCAAGTTTTCTTGTTGAAGAGTGGGATCAAAGAATTGAGCCTGTAAAACAAAATCTTGAGATTTGTCTTTCTGTGTGGGCCACGCCAACGAATCCGAATACGAAAGTGGGGAGATGGCATCGTTTGTTAGAGATCCGTAAGATGAACTCAGAGTTGATTTTGGAGAGTTGGCCAGTTGAGATCTAGAAGATTCGCCAGCGGATGAGGTTTCTGAAACAAAGTCGTTGATTTGAGTTTCGATTGTTGAAAAGGTATTTCCTGGACTAGCATAGGACTGGTAATCCCCATATTTAGAAGGACGAGTCTTCATCGTTCCACGACCATACATGTCTGTATTACTTGGGGTTGAGTAGAATTGATAACTACTGCCCTCGAACACTGCATTTGTAGAACTGTTGTCTTGGTGCATATGGTTTCCTTGAAAAGTGTTTCCAGGTGAAGTTGCATTAAAGAATATCGATGATGAACTTTGAGTCGCTTGCGTATTTGTATCATTGGCAACAGAAACTTCCTGATTAACGTTGTTGAGGTCAGAAGCGTCATCGTTACTGGGAGCACCTGAAGTAGTCAGGGTAGTGTCTTCCGCTTCAATAGTCGCTAGAGTAACGTCTACATCGAAATTTCCAAGGGGTGGATACAGTGGTAGTTCATCGTCGGTTAAAACTTTAGTCGTGTTACTGTGATCGCTTTCAGAAATATTGACACTGCTTGGAGTAGACGACAGATTGCCAACTTCAATGTTCGGGTTGTTCGTGTAAATAACAATATGTTCTAAATTGGGGGAATTGATAGAAAATGTAGTATGATTCTCAGTTGGACCATTTTCAATTTCATCAATTTCCTTTCCTTTTTTGCCATTTCGATCACTATTTCTGCCAGCATCACTTGAAGCCGTAGCCTGCATTTGTTGTTTCAGAGCTAGAGGCAGTACTTCTCGTGGTAAATGATGTCGTAAATCATGTTCAAAAATATTGGGCCCCTGTAAAACCTTTTTCGGAATTCCTAGCAAGTCAAACCGCGTGCCCCATACATCTTCTTGAAATTCATCATCCACTTGTTGAAGAACCGTTGTTGCAGTGTCGTTGAAAGAATTAGATTTTCTATCCGATGACCTGACTGAAAGTTTAAAATCTTGTTCGATTCTTTCTTTAGTTGTAACCACTGTGTTAGAAAAAGATGGAACGGTAGTCATGGATTGAGCAGGCTCACTGAGAATCACAGGGTGTTCTGAGCCGTTTTCTGATTCGTCGAGAGCACGTCCGGACGAAAAGAATTGGTGAAGATTGGAAGTCTGAGATGAGTTCTTAGAAACTCGAGCAGCCTTCGTCGTGGCCACCAAAAACGATGAAACTGGAAGAGGGTTTGTGCTTTGAGGTTCCAGTAAAGGGCCCTGAAACAAAATAAAAAAGTATTTAATGTATCATTCTGATAAAGTAACTCATAATAAATCTAATCTCTCTTAACCCTTTAGCGACCAATTTGTTTTTCTAGTTTCTACATTTAAGCTCACAAAGACCGTCTGTACACTGATGCAATGAAGCACGCTGAGAGCCAGGCAGCCAAAAGAACGACGCTGTAACATGCCGAAGCGTTCAAACCTAGTAGCAACCTCATATTGCTCACTGTTTAATTATTAGAACAATTCTCCCAAAGACCGTGAAAGGCGACCGAATAGTCCACTTGGTCGCTAAAGGGTTAATTTTTCGTCTTAGACAGTCTTACTAATTGGCAAATAAAAACTGTGAGAAACTTGAGACGGTAATCTCGACTACAGGCTATAATCAAGAAGCAATTGATCTCAAAACTGTGAGTCTACGTTAAGAAGAATTTGCTATCATTGTACATTTGATGCTTGAAATTTTAACTTATAGCACTTGATGTGAATTCAAAAAATAATAAGAAATCAAATCACTACTTCTGAATCAACCTTAGAAAACGGAGCCAAATTCACTGATAATATGTATACATTTTTGTAACTGTGCTGCTATAAATACCCCATGTTGATGATGAATCATTATTAGCCCAAACAGTTGAGAACACCTTTATTCGTTATTTTACATCTATCACTCTTAAGCACCTACTATAGAAAATAATGTTAACATGATTTTCAAAAATCCTTGCAACAATGCAAACTACTCTGATTTTATCTCCTTATCATTGAAAAAATCAAACAAGAAACATTCTTCGTAACAATTACCGGATAAGGGAAATGATCAATCCGTAAAATACTCTTAACCGTATTGTCATGCTCTGTTACGGAAGTTGAAACAATTACTATTAGGGAAACAGTTACTATTGAGGTTTCGTGAAAAGATATGAAAGATGAAACTATTTCATAACTCAGAATATTCTGCTAAATTTTATCCATCTATCGCTATCTATTTTAATGATTTAAATCATAATTATATCTGAGTACATAAAAATAGTCCATCACTGAAGTCTTTTCATGCAGATAGCTGGAACTATGTACATACAGAGTGGGCCAAAAGTAGAGTTACAGTTGCTTCATTATTTGTCTAAGTGTCAACTGTAACCCTACTTTTGGCCCACCCCGTATATTGCATTTATTTGTTCAGAGCTTGACAAACATTTGTGTGCATGAAATACCCTCCACCGTAAATTTATAGCAGTGTATAATACATTATCAACTGTTGTTTGAACTGTCAACTGGTATTTTGATCTCTAATAACTTTTAGTATTACAGCCTGCAATCAGACCGACTTCTCTGACGTACTCACCAGCAGCCACTTCTGCTTCACCGACAGCTTGGGCTTTTCGGGAGGTTTCTGGACCACAAAGCTCTGCGAAAATAGTGGGGAAAAGTATGAATACCTCATGAAGTATCAGCCACACAAAAGACACACGTTATGGTGAGAAACAGTGAACTATGGTTTGCAGTTGGTTCTAATAGAGTCAAAAAAGAACATATGCTAATCAGTATCGGGTTGTGACACTGGTTCGCAACTTTTCGGTTCTCGACTTCTGGAGTTATTCATAAGAATTAAACATATCTACAGTCAAAAACAAATGATGAAAAAAGTGAAAAACTATTCTATTCAGGTATTCATGAAATATACAATAGTTTTTAAATTCTTTATACTAACATCTTATGACTAGTGATCCTGCTTCCAGCTACTGTTTCCACCCATCCAGTGACATGAAAAAGAGGTTCATAAAGATACGTTGCGATGTTCTAAAAGTTTGGGGAAATAGTCCGTTTAAGTTCTTCAGTTTGTTAGTCTACTTGGTCCCTGCATCACGAATTGATAAAATTCGAGGGCTGCGTGGGGATTTGAACCCTCAAAATAAGGACCTGGCAGGATAAGCACAAATCACTAACCACTCGGCTGCAGAGAAAGTCTACCAATTCATTTTCAAAACTAAATTACAGAATTTACTTTGCACTTTAATCGACTTCGTCCCTCGCGTGCCCACGATTTACAAAAATTTGACACTTAATACGAGTACTCTATTCTAAACTTAATTCCTGACATTTGACGCTCTCCCACAAACCAAACCAAATTCTCTTATGATTTAATAAAGTATTCCCTAGCAGTTCAATTCCTTGCTTTCTGGGGCTCATTTTGCTCAATTAGTCCACATTTTTCCATATTTTAAGCGTGCATGGAGCACCGTCTGGTAAACAAGTAGGTATCCACGCCCTAGGAGTGCAGGAATGTATACTAACAATTTTCATTAACCCGTGACCCATTACACTTTGCCTCCTAACTCCCCTGATATCAAATTATTAAACAGGATGTGTGCAGCTAAGACCCCCTTAGCAGCCTACCAAAGATTCTTTCAAAGCCACCATGGTCCGAGCAGAGTCCATTTTGAATATGGACCATCTATTTCCGGCATGTAGTCTTGCAGAAAAGCTGGCATTGAACTATGCTAGCAAATGTATCTTATTACACCGTATGCTCTCCGTAGTGAATTATAATGAAATAGAATAAAACTGTATGAACCAATATCTTATAGGGATACTATTAATGAGATAGTGTGTATCTCAAGCAGTAGCATG
>VCRD01001239.1:0-62189 GCA_006783055.1 Trinorchestia longiramus
GAGGAACCTCCGGACCAAAGTTGGAAAGCCTAACATAATATTCAAGTGTTGCATTTCTGAATAGCAACGAGGGTGTATTGAGGAAAGCACTGGTGAGCACTCTGAATCCTTGGCGAATGAAGGTCCTTAGTACTCATCAATACCTTTTCATACTCTGTGAATTTCAAATACTTCACTTGAGTTGTGTGTGCATTATTGTCCGCATCTGGTATTTTCTACAGCTACATACAGTGAGGTGAAACAAGTTTTGAACAGCTCCAAACTTTCATTTTGTCTCGCTAATATGCCCCCAGCATAACTCTCACCAACATGGGCCCCTGCTTTGGCCATCCGGACTGCGCAGTCCCCCGTTGAGACTCCGTGCAGATCCCCCTCGGGCCCAATGCACATACTGGACACCACCGGCAGCCCTGAGCTCCGGCACACTTCTATGGCCCACTCCATCTCCTCCACGTACTCGAAAAACTGCACAAGAATCAAAACAATTGCTCTTTTCCATCGCTTCGACGTAGTCGTCTAGATTGAGCTAGAATGAGCTCTAGACTGGAACGAGTGAGAACTGAAAATTTAACATCTAATGAATTTTATAGAGATGTTTGATCATACTGTCTACTGGCGCACTTCTATCTAGGGAAATTATTCGTGTGCTGGCGTAGCATGTTATTTGATATTGCAGAACTATTTTAGAAAATATTCTGCTCATGAAATTTTTATAAGATTTGCGAAGTAACAACTGAGTCTTCATATCATAGAACTTAGATATGTACATTAATATCATTTCTATTACATTGGTTTTTTTCAAATGAACCACGATAATAACAGTACTAGCTGAAACTTTAGAAGGAAATGATTTCCTAACAAGCGTGACTCGGAATATGTGTGCACCACTTGTATCATGCTAAAGAAGTTTGAGAGTTACATGCCTCGAATCATTCATCAGATAACAGCTCTTCTTAAGCCTGTTTCTGCGTGACATTTGAAGTGCATGATGTCTTGTGCAACAACGGTTGCAATATTGAACTATCAACTGCACTGTAATTTTGAACTACGACGTCTTCAAATTTGATACTGAAAATGGAGACAAAAACAAAACTAGGTTCAAGCTCACTAAAATTTGCATATCATACAAAAAACAAAACCGTATTGCGATACTTAACAGTCTCGCACAGAAACTACTGAGCCACACAAAAAAAAACAATCAGACCAATGTTTCTCGTAACAAAGAAAAAGATTCTTATGTAGAATCTAGAATCTTTCAGTCATGGTTGTCATTACCTCTGCAATGAGGAAATCCACTTGGTTCTCCATGAATGCATTTATTTGAGTTCTGAACTCCGCTTGAACAGCCTCCTTTCCAGCGTCTGACAAAATATAAAAAATAAGTCACGATCATTTGAGAACAATTTTTCACCAATTTTAGTACTGATGAGAAAATTTGAAATTATGAAGAAAAACTTTCATTTGATCTACTGAAGTGTTTAATGCGAGTAATAATAACAAAAATTTGATTTTGGTGAGGATATTTTTATTTAAGTTTCAAAAGTTTGCAAAATTTTTTTGCGTTTTTTTATTTGTATTCTCAGGTTTCTTTGGACCAAATACTCGATTCTTGTCTGAAAATTTCGTTTCATTTTATAATTTTGACAAGTTTCTCCTGCCGCTCGCTTGCGCCACACGGTGTGGCAACTTTACACCAATTGCTGGTAAATTCACAGTACTACTTCATACTTTTATTGAAAATTAATATACTATTTTTATATGATTCTTAAAATACGCCAAATTATTCTTGACTTCTCTAAATTTTCTTGTGAAGTAAATCGGAGGAAAGGTCATGCACTAACTGTTAGAGATTCTTGAAGATTTTTATTAGTCCACTAAAATTACTCTTTATGCCTTTCAACGTTTATTAAGCGTAGATACATCATGTATTTCCGTCAAATAAGTCACGTTACGTGACCTATTTAAGGACTCTTTTAAGAAAATACAAATTACTAGCGCAATGTATCTTGCTAGTACACAAATAAACGCGAGAACAAAATGTATTGACAATATTGATGACTATCACACGTAATGTCATGCGTAACGTAAGACCATGGGCTTACTAGATAAGTAAGAGGAGGTCTGGGAGAGGCCTCCTGCCACAAGGGTCTGTTGCTCCGGGTCCTCGTCCGCCACGGCGCGCGCCAGTTCACAGGCAGCTTTGTTGATGCTCGAGCACTGACCAGCAACAAGCAATACTTCATTATTCAATGCAGTAAAAGCTACTTCAGATTAAATGTTTAGGTTTGCTGACGTCACCCACATATTGCAAAGTTTCATGTGCGCTCAGTGACTATTCAGTCTGTAAAGGCGCTTCGTGTTAGATCGAATAGAGGTTGTTAGCTTAGCAAATTATAAACTATTTAGCATGACAACTATAGCACGGTTGAGGGGCGAGGGCATATTTGTATGAAGAATCTAACAAGAGTTATATGCCTTTACCTGGCGCAGAGGCATGGTGGTCAACTCGATAGAAGAACAAAATATTTTAATTGTTTATGCGTATTTCTACACCGTGCATTGTTTTTGTAACTTTCAACACACGTGATTTAGAACTGTAGTATGTAGGAATTATTGGTTGTGCTAGCACATATATAATCTCATAGTTTATGATCTTTTTGAAACACTAAACAATTGAACTTAGTAACTCATGCACACCTCTTCTCTTAAATTGCTGTCAAGGTTGATTCGTAAGAATATTGTATTGTTTTACATAAAGGTTTGTGTACAAATTCTTGTTAACTATACTTTTCATTATTTTTCGCTTGAAACGCTATAGAATTCTGTTCTTAAATGTATACAGACAGAGAATAAACCTTAAATTTTAAAAACGAATGTAAAATCTAGAAGTTACATGTTGCAGTGACTAAAATGCTAGTTAGTAGTTGAGGAACACGTACGTGATTGATGATTTAACTTTAACTTTTCATGGGACTAGGTAGCAGCCCAAGAATGGACCAAACTACTCGTGTCTGTTGCCAAATTATATTCTTCTCATCAACCCTTTGCCCTTTATGTGAAGGAACACTTTGACTATGTATATGCTTGCTAAGTCTGTCACGGCGTGTTCCGATACTGAATAAATTTTGTATATTTTTCACTGAAAACAAGTACCACTCACCGTGAACTGTTTACCGGCGGTATTGCCGCGGTTCGACAGCCTGCCATCAGACGCGTAGAATGTGAATGCCTGCATCACGTTGCTGCCAGCACGCAGGAACTCGCGATGTAAGCCTTTGACTGTAACGAGGAGACCAGATAAAAACAGAGATTACGTATTTATTCAGCAGTAATACTAAGATGAATAAACCATTTATCTCGTATATTATAAATATTGAGAGATAAATTCTCTCAAATTATAATTTTACGATCAGTTGCGCTGATTAGGACCAATACGTCACAACTGATTCATTGGATGTTGCAGCTGTATTCAGTAGAGCAGGGGTTCCCAACCTGGAGTACATGTACCCCTAGGAGTACATTTACTTATATAAAGAGGCATAGTTGATGTTATTTTTTAGTTCCTAAAACCTAAAATTTCTATTAAAAATTCAGTGAAATTTTATTTTTCTACTCACCTTTCTGTCATAAAACTTCAAGGGTACATGTTCATCTGTTGAAATACTAAAGGGGTACAAAGTAAGAGGAAGGTTGGGAACCCCTGCTGTAGAACAAGCTGTGAGGACTCACCCGCCTCTGGGTGTTCCAGCACTGCCTCGGGGGTCCATGGTCCTGCCTTGACGTAACCACGCTTCTCCAGAGCTATGACAAACCCGCCATCACCCAGCACCACCCCCTCGTCCAGCATCTGCAGCAGACCCTAGGGTAGAAGAATAGCATGAATTTAAATGCACGAAGATCTGTGAATGAAGTATTCTGTCTCCCTCTAGTCTCTGAAGCAGACCCTGTGGCATGAACATCTCGTATGAGGAGCTTTGATTAACTACAAGCCGCCGCTTGGTTTCTATGTAGCGGACCAAGCAACAAGGTAATTAGAATTAAATAGAGGTCGCTCTTGAATCGCTTGGAAAAAGATATGCTAATAAAATTGTGTTTCTGTACCGGTTAAAGTACCACAATTCGGTTTCAGTGGTTAACCTCTTCAAGTTTTTTTTAAAGTTCTAAGCAAACGCTGCAGCCTCATGCTTCGTATTCCCAATTATTTAGTCTTAAGTTCTTTAACTATTTTTAGAAAATCAGTTCTCACGCATGGTGACAATACTTATATTCTGATGCAGTTTTCCTCTGGAGAAAATGGTAGTTGTTCTATGTTTCTACCAGATTTATCGCACTGACAACTTCTCTCTAGATCAGGATGTTGATCCTGATCAGCAGGTAATCTTTCTAAGTAAAATTGAAGGTCACATCCACCAAAATGCACGCTCTCTTGTAACAAATTGACCGCTGAGGGAGCACAAAGAATCGGTGAATACAACCAAAAATTCTGCCTGCAGTTGAACTTTTTCCAACTAAAATGAATATTTCGTACCTTCTTAGGTGCCATTGTAGAATACAAGATTTTAGGTACCAGGAACTCACTGGTTGTAAACAAAATATTTTAAACTAAATCGGACGTTAAAAAGGCTGGAGGTGGTTGTTTGCAGATGCAAGTTCCACCAGCGAATGACGGCCGCCGCTGTAAGCCCCACTTTAAGAGGATGTTGTGGAGTATCGTCTTATCGGTCATGAATGATAATAGAGTTAACACTGCGGCTTGAGGGTCATTTACAGAATGAGACTAATAAGTAGGCAAAGTTCCTCGTTCTCCATTATTGAGATGATTTTCTCCTTATTGAATGAAGTGAACGGCAGTAAGTTCGTTGCACTTTCGTTCGGTAATTCTTTGTTATGTAGCATCGAAGTGGTGAAAAGTGTTTTATCTGCCAGTAATAAATTTTCCATGTTCTATTTTTGTGATGAAGTAAGGCTAACTTGTTGTTAACAAAGTAATTATGTCAAATCTTGGTTGTAATTTTGTCATTTCATCAAGGTCGTTAGATCATTTTCTCTTCCTATGTTCTGATTAACGAGTGTTATTTTTAAATACGTTATCATGATTCCTGAAACGGTAGTTGAAGTTGCGGTTTGGGCATTGAAAGAGAATGTTTGCAATGATTCCTAATTATCACCATTATGTAAAGATGTAAAATATAATCGAAATAAAATGACACTAAAGGCTTGGAAAATACGATAAATAATGCTAAAAATTACAACCTGCAATGACGGTTACTCGTGTAACACGCCAAATCAAGTATGACGGCTTTCGTATGTGATTGTGTGACATCAGACGTGAATGAGAACCCATCCAGTTCTGCTTTAAGTATTTTGCATGTCGCTCTTCTCAATTTTTACTGCTGCAAAAAGCAAAAAAAAATTCTATCCCTATTAGAGCTTTCAGCAAAAATATTTCTTAGTTCAACTACTTTTCTCTCAGTCTCGGTAAAAACTCGTGTCAGAATTGAAAGTTTCTTTTAAAAATATTTTTATTCATGATGTTTATTTCGACTTTATACAGATAAAAAAATTATTTTCAACCAATCTTTATTTACTATGAATTGACACACAATTTATGATACCCAAACTTACCTACACAAAATTTTAGGACATAATTTCTGAGTATTTATCGGCTTATAAGCACATATATCGAAAAAATTCAGTGATGTTGAATTTCTTTGCAGAAAAAATATTCATCAATAATATTCCTCGATATAACTGAGTTTTGATCATATAGCGAAATCATTGTATGGCAGAAGAATCTACGAAAAGATTATTTGAAAGTCACGCATTGATTGTCAAGGTATTCAGGCATGCAGTGAGCCTGGACGTCTTTTGCCTTGTTGCGCTTGACAACAAGAAGTAGCCTTGAGATACTGGTCTCTCACGAGATGCTTATAAAGATAAATAGCTGCATGAATGCCTGAAGGATAATATATAATCAGCAAAGAGACCAAGTTTATCTATCAAGTACGTATGAAGTTACCACGGTTAGTACTAGAAAGAATAAGCATGCAGCCCTGCCTGAACTCGTTAAACTTGACATTGACCATCATAAGAAACAGGTTCGAATTTCGATGCAAAAAAAAGAACATAATGACGGTATTAAATAGGGTTGATTCATATTTATCAAATAGTAGCTGATGTAGAAAAAACTCAAATGTAGTAAACTTGGTTAACAAAATTTAACGTTACAAGAAAGTTAACTGATATTCCACTCAACTACTTAGTCATTGATATACGTCGGAGAAACTTTCTATTAGATACATGCGAATGTTATATTATCCGTAAGTGTTCTTACCATCCCAAGAAATTTTTATTTCATTTTACAATAAGCTTGCAGATAAACATCGTACCTACAACATTCAAGAAAATATTTCGAACTATTTTCGTGTGAGTTTTCCATCACTGTACTTTCTACATTACAAGAACTCAGATTTCATGGTTCGCTACTCAATAAAACGAAAACTAAATTTTCATCAACCTCAAATTTCACGACTCCAATTTTCTCATCCATACTTTTTCAACATTCCTTAAGTAATTTGTTAAATTTTTATGTAAGTTTTATGGGCAAGTTTTCAGTAGTTCAACGTTCGTGGAAGCAACAAGTTTCTCCTTCTGAAGAACAGGGTCGCATAACACAAGATGGAGGCTAGCTCTTCAGGTTGTGTCAGTTGAGACTCACTTGGCCCCGCTCATATCTACATTACTTAGTGTAGACGAGACACATCCTAGTCTTTCTAGTGACTAGCTTGCACTATTCGGCATACCGGTATTTATGAGGGGCTAAATAATTTTGATAAATGAAATCGATACTTGAATACTATCGCTGTCACAGAGATGTAATTTTCAGTGACTATTTTTATGTTTACATAAAATGCCTTTACGTATCAGATAGTATTACAAACAAGTGATTTTCTATCAAAAGCGAAATTTCGTAACAGATTACATCGCAAGTCATGTGGTATTACATAACAGGTAAATTACATAATACATGATATTACAAAGCCGATGATATTGTATAATAGGTATTACATGGTAGTTGATATTGCATACTAAATAGACGCACAAAATAGATAGCAATTCATAGACAGAAATACATATTGTTCGATGCTGTAACCACTTGACCACAAAGAACTTGCAGAAATACATGCGTGCCGTTACACATAAAGCTTGGCTTAGGCAACATTGCAACAAACAAACAAAAATCTTTATTCCAATAAGTTATAAAACAAAAAGTTCAAACACTTATTGGTTCCTCAAATATCCATACTTACATCTCCAGGAAAAACTGATCATATATTATGACTGTCTACTATACTTGAATTTGTTTATTTCGAACGAATTACATACACATCATGTTACAATTCTTTTTTTACGTATGACTGAGTTTTTAAAACCAACTATGCAAATCAGGTTAACACGAGACGTTAATATTTCTAATTCGTTAGTAGGTCGTTCAACGTGATACGACGGAGATCGTCAAAATTTATATTACTATTGCATGCGTAATCCATTGAAAATTGCTTTGATGTGATCGAAAGAAAAACTAACGCTTAAGAGAATCTATAAAAAGTGCTGTAACTTTGAATGTGCGACGAATTATCAAGCTCACCCTGTTAGGATCAAGCTATTGCAAGGTACTAAGAGGAGTGGTTTAAAGGAACTCATCAAACTGCTCCTAGATGTCGGTATAGCAAATGCTTGTGTAAGCCCTTTATCTACAGCAGCAAATGTGAGAGATTCGCATGTATATTTAGTCAATGCTGTCCTTATATTGTGTATAGTAATTTAGTTTATTGTGAACTATACAAGTGGGGTCATGCTGATGACTTATGTTCCGTAGGAGCAGATTGTCAGTCATCTCGCTTTGGTGAGATTATACCTGGGAAGAGCTACAGCCTACGCTCCAATTCCTTGAACGCACCCGTTCCTTGTATGCTCACGTTCCTTGAATGCTCACATTCCTTTTAAGTTCCCGTTCCTTGAATGATCACGTTCCTATTATATTCCCGTTCCTTGAATGACCACGTTTCTTGAATGCGCACGTTCCTTGGACGTTTTTGTTCGTCACAAAGTTCGTCCTTCATCAATTCTGCTTAGTGGCTGAGCTATCAGCTTAGTTAAGAATAGGATTATTCGCTGTATTGTCCCATAGAAGTCTAAGTTAAATATTTCTTTGTGTTCAGTTAATCAATTTTGCTTGAATTTGTCCTTATCCCTCACCTGACCTGCGTGCCGTGCGCTGGTGCCGCTTGATACCCTGACACAATCTTTTAAAACAACAATCTTTATTTCAAATCAAGTACACAGTACATAGACATTTAGTACATTGGTTTTTCAAATTCTTAAGGTTAACATTCTTAGAGTAAGAGTGATGGTGAGCTCCATGCGACGATCCTGGGATGTGTCCATGGGCGGGGAGTTGAGGTCTTACCGATAAGTGCGAGCTCGCGGCGCGAAACGAGAAACAGCTCGTAATCATGGCCGGGTTTCGAACCCGCAAAGTCTTTCTGCACAAGCAGAGACCCGATACAGAACACAGGCCGCAGACCACTCGACTACGGTGTCTGTCTCGACTACGGTGGACACCCATCAGTAGATCCAAATTGATTTGCGAGACATCAGATGTTCGCAGGTTTCACATCGTCTTATTATTACGAATAACTAAGTTACGGTCAGAAAAAGACGATAAATGGCAATATGAGACCACATGTAGATGTTTGGCATTCTTCATTATAAAATTATACTATATTCGAGTTCCGTGTATGCCGTTGTGAAATAAAAAGCTGCATAATAATTGCAAAACGAGCACCTAAAATTAGAACCCCTAGCCTCATAATCAGCTGTAACTAGTTTTTGTCACATACGTACGAAGTGCCATCATGGTAGACTGCCAGTATGTGTAGAATAACTTCTCTAGTTCATGAACATAAAGTTCGGGTAAAGATTTTAGCTGTTGATGCATCTTGCTGTGTCAAACTATGTAATGTGTTCTGCAGGCTTGGTTGCGCTCAGACTCTTTCGAAGGTAAAATATAAGTTTAAATTGAACAATTATAGGCACATAAGTTATAACCTATGATCAAAATAAAATTTAACAATTGCGGGATTGTTAATTTCCAGCACAAATTAAAGATTTTAACACATTCCTGAAAATGTAAAAAATTGGAAGTTTATAGTCTCTTGTGCCAGGAAAAAACAAAAGCTTCAGGAATAATCTTCCTTACCGGTGCTATTTAATCCAAATTCATTCATAATATATATGATTTAAATTTCTTAACTTTTAATGCTTAATACACATTATTTTACAGCTACAGTGTCTCAGTATGTATTCTTTACTGATGCATGTTGTAAAAAGAGTTGTCTGAGACACGCAGAGCTTGTTTATTCACAAGCAGCTTATGACATCTGTTTGTACATCAATACCTCAGACACCATAACTAAAAAGTATAAGACCTAATAACAAAAAAATTTTCCTACAGTTAAAATTTTATATGTAAATTTGCAACGACACATTTATAACTATTTAAGAATAGTAAAGCAGAACACCATAGATATATTTTTTAAATCAATAACAAAGAAAATATACCTTTTCATGGCAAGCTCAAATTTATATTTATTCATGCCCAGTTTCTGGGAGGTGCAAATGCAACTCGAATTCAGTTCAGGAAATAATTATAATTTCTTTTCACGTGGCCATGAATATTTGAAAAAATTACTTCAGACAGTTTATTGAATTTTTTTTGAGTCATTATTCATTGAATAAAATTCTTGTAGCAGTTTTAATACAAAAACTTGAAAACTCTTTAATACAACTTTCATCCCTTCTACCTTCCTCTGCAGTCCTAAAAAACATACCAAACGAAGTAATGGGTTATATATGAGTGTAAACAAACATAAAGTAAGAGATAACATATGTGTCATGAAACTGGTCAAATTTAATAATAAATACATTTATATCTGATCATAGTAGTGTTCCCTCGCTACTTCAAGTTTCGTTTATTGCGAACTCGCTATTTCGCGGATTTTCCAGAAAATAATACTGTAAAATATTTATCGCGTCATTTTCGCAGTTTTACGGGCTTTTACAGTACTCATTCTGCCTATACGTCAAACGTGTTGCACAGTAATGTATTTATTTGATGGATTTTGCAATAAAAATCACAAAATTTGTTAAACTTTGGGAAAATATCATTTCTATCCCCAAAATAATTTTATAAATCTTGAAAAAATTACGGTTTACAGTAAATAGCGTGGTTACTCAGGAGATGAATACACCAAAACGAACTGTAGGATCAGCGCGGCGGCCGCTTGAGACGCTACTTGCCGACGTGAGATTGTAAACAACACAAGATTGGTTGACTGATGAAAAGCGACCAACCAGATAATGTTCTGTATACCATTCGCGGATTGGCTCAGTAACTGTCGCATCTTGTTTTCTTCCATTCGAGCGGAGCTACCCCTCACCATTCGTCTATTTCACGTTAGCATCGGACTATCGTGCGTGTGTAGTTATAAAATATTATATTGTTATTTTGTGGGTGGTATTAAATTAAATACAGCATCCCTATATCGCAGATTTTCACTTAATGCGAGTGGTCTTGGAACGTAACACACGCAATAAGTGAGAGCACACTGTACCTGTGTTTTGTGTAATGGCTCGCTAAACAAAAACTCAATGAAGGAATTGATATCATAGTGATATCGTTACTTTTTTAATCTTCGCTTTCGAACGCACATTCTTTACTATATATATTCTTTAGGTACCATCGTACGAACATAGACTCAGCGTGATACAAATACTAGACACAAAAATCAGTCATAAAACTGATGAAAGTTTTATAAAACTCGGGGGAATGTTTGATTCCAGTTAAAAGATTTCAGTCTCATTTGACATATGCATGACGAATCAAAATTGACACATTTTACTCGGAGTATGCCATCTCATTTTCACTCTACTTGAAGACAATTCTTTCACAGAAACGGTGATAAGCGTACCAGTATTCTTCATTTCATTTTAAAATTACTTGTTCCGTTATTATAACCAGCTCTGATGATCAAATACTGAGTTATAGGTTACTCTTCGAAGGTCGCGTCAATATAGTTCCATAATATTTATTGCATTGACTTTGAACCACTTTTCTACGATTTTATTAATATGGAGCCGATTTTTAATCTTTGAGGCATACTTTGAATTATCATTGAAAAGTGCAAAGTCATTTATTTTTCATTCACAAGTTGATGAGTAATTTCTATTTTGGAACCACTCAACTCGAGCACTTAGTTCTCAAGTATTCTACGAATTATGAATTGGAAGGGAAGAATGAATAGAAAAAGTTTACATCAAAAAATATATATATTGGAATCATCATATAAAACTTACATGAGGTCAATACATCAAGAAACTGAGTTTTATTTCAAATGACCATTCCGAGAGGAATTCGTATTTAAGCAGACAGAAGCACGCTAATGGCGGGCAAAAATTCTTAATAAGAACCAGCATATCACACGTTCACCTTCTGGCCTCAAATGAAGAATCAATGTTCGAAAAAACATCATTTAATTAATCAAACTCTGTAGAACCTAGGGAAATTTTCCGTAATGGATAACCACAATTTTTTATGATCTGATTTACCCACACGCAGACACACGCACACACATACAGACACACGCACACAGGCACTTGATCAGCTAAACAATATTTTAGATCGAATTCTGGTATGATTTAGTCATCCCTCGTTACAATAATATACTTTCAAAAGCTAAATAATTAGATTAATGTGATACTTGCAGATGTTCGAAAACTGTTCATTTCAACAGAAGAGAATTCATAGGAAATTGAGTGTAAATCAAATCATGAGATATTTACACGTTAAATATTAAATAAAGTGTATGAAAATTCCTAGATGACATTTATTAGCTGAAGTAATAACAAGTATTGCAATAGTTTGACATTAAACGTTTTTCCTGCTTGCACTCCTCATGATAATGCCACACTATCACAGTGCAGTGAGATGAAGAACAGAATTGATCCTTTTCCTTGGAGCTTTTTTTCAGATAATTTAACCTCTTCACAAAATTCCCCTATCATTCTATACACTGATGGCAGCCGTGTTTATAAATGACTCATCATTTCTGTTAAGCATAACCTGTTCTGCATTTTACCTTATATACTTTCTTAACAGCAACATAATTCACTGGCAGACGTGATACCGCTGTGTTTGGCACATCCTATTTTGTGCGTAGAACATACTTATAATCGAATATTCATATATGCTTTCTAATGATGCATCCAAACTGAAAATGAAATGAAATCTGTCGTGGGCACAAAGCATGTCAATAAGTGTCGAAACTTAGCAATTGTTTTGAACGAAAAGGGTTTTCAGAAAGAAGTCATCAGCATCCTGGAAACTTTGAAATAAAAATAAACGAGTTGAACCAAGAATCTGCCTAAACATGAAGTGCTTGCAGAGAAAGCTCTAAGACTTGGTAACAACAGTCAACTAGAGCACACAATCACTCAGAATAACAGTAACACAAAAATTTTCATTTCAAATTGGGAAAATTTCAAAACACATATGAAGCATATAAAATGCTAAGTTCCACAATTCCCAGTGTAAATCTCTCTTTAACTGGCATGTGTAATACGAAAATCTGAAAAGATTTATTACAAATTTTCATTTTCGAACACAGCAGCAAACCAAATTTCATGGAGCACAATAGGAAGCAGGACTGGACTTGTGCCTAATAGTGGAAGTAATTCATTCATATGCTCAATAAAAGGAAGACCGATAAGCACTTTTAACGGCGTAAAGTTAAAATTAATGGATAATGGCAAAGGTATGAGCCAAGGCAGTACAACAATAAGCACCTGAAAGATTTCAAAATTCTAGACAGGACCTAGACTAGCTACGCAAGACTATCCATACAAAACTAATACGTTTTTACAATGTGATTTACTCGAATGCAATGTATCATACAGCGACGACCGAAGTAATGCAAAGGTGTTGGAATATTTACTGAATGTCAATAATAAACAATGCAAAAAACTCCAATCCTAAGGAATGAAATTTCCTTCTTAAATTTAGACCCTACAAACGAGAAACACTGAGGTAGAGATGTAGATGAAAGCAATTCAAATAATTTACTTTGGAGTTGGTTTTTAAGGAGAAAATAAGTTACCGACGTATGTTATCTAGGAATGTTCAACAATAATTTCAGCAAAATTACACTAGTAATAAATGAGGAGCATTTGCATTTCCGAGATAAGAATTATCTAGTGAAAAGTAAAAAAATATTTTTTTTGTCAATGCGAAGACAATATATAGATATGTTTATGGCTACAATAATGTGCTCAAGCTCCAAATACAAATTACATATGAATGGCTCTCTTACACAAATTGTTATATAAGATTAATAAAAGAAATATTATGGTATAATAGCTTCTGTTAATAATAACTTCAGTGGTATGTAATTCTTCCTACAAAACAAAAAATGCAGTAAAAATATCCGCGTGTTTAAAATCAGAAGCAATAAGTGCCTAACAAACCAGTACACTAAGATACAACCACACAAAACACTTGTAACTGAACGCTTTTCCGAATTTTAGGATAAAGCTGGTTCATAAATAAATAAAACAAAACTTATAAAACTAAAGATATGTGGAGACGAGTCACAGTTAAGAATAACTCTATGAGCTTTCAAGTAAGTATAAGAACCGAGTAGTCAGCACGTGTGGGGATAAGACTCAAGATATGACTTAAGTAATGTCGGAATTCTCGAGTCAAGTAAGTTTACTTTAATGGGAGAAGCATTGTAGGCCAAGCGGGCTAAGTGTTGCAATGTCGGTGGATTTCTCATTAAAGGTTTCTTGACTGAAATTGCGCTAACCGTCTGACCTGAATGGTCAACCCAAACATGCGCCGGATTGGTCGTTTGGGTGTATGCTTGCACGAGGGCCACCACACTTGAACTATGAGGAACACCGTCTCTTGCTGCAGTCTCGCTTTCCAGTCTGAACTTCCCACTCTCGTACTCAATTCTCACACTTGTTGGTCCTCTAGCAGTTTGTAGACTAAGAGCGTACAGACATCGTCCACTCCATGAATCACGAACTAAAAAGGATCCTTCAGACGAGCCTGAGAGAACAGACCCAGCTTCCCTCCATGTGAGACCACCGTAGTACCATCCACACTCATCCAGCTCTGCTCGAGCTTGTCGTAAGACTCGAGCATCGTCACTTGAAGTCCACGAGCATCCAACATGAGGATTTGCATTTAGAGCCCCTGTACCGACAGGAGAAGTTGCACGAACAGGAGTTGTCATGACGAAATTGTTTATGGAAGTAATGAAATGGTTCGTAGGTCCAGAAACATTACCTAATTCACTACCACCATTACATTTTGAATCTTTTCCATGAGAGGGAACGTGTTGCCACTGTAGATCTCGTGTTTCAGCTGTATGAGCATGATTACTAGAAGTCGATAGTATTTTTGGCGGAAACGATATCGGAGATGATGAATTGGAAGACGATGAAGAACACGGAGGAACGCTATGAACGAACGTCCTGGAAGAAATATTTTGAAACGTAACACTGTCATCATGAGTCGAAGTAGAACTTAATGGATGAGAATGGCCGCTATCATGTGTAGTGGACGCTGAAGCACTGGAAGAAACAGGAATAATAGGCAACGAGGCCAGTGTTTGCATAAGAGCATCTCGATCGAAGCTTAATGTGTTACAGCTTTGCTCTGCAGGTGATGATGATCCCGATTGTGATAGTAAATTACCTTTCAGAGGAACAGAAAATGTGAATTTAAGCTCTGGTGAATTACTTCGCGAAAGTTGATTTTCAATAACAACTCCACCTCCCCCGGTAGAATTGATAATCCTAAAATGGCCGCTGCTGTTTCCAGAGCGAGTGGTTGGAAAACCTCCGTTGGAAATGGGTGGAGAGAGAAGATGCGATGAAAACTGAGGAACATCATTACATTGCGAAAATAAACCAAGAGGAAATTCACTAGGCATGCCATCCACCGACGTGCACGACTCATGTTGAAGTTGCTGATGGCAAGGGCATACAATCCGAGTCGCGGCAGGGTTCGCGTTTGGACAAGAGATCTGGCGTGCTAAGGCTGCCCGGCTGTTGCAATTCCCTGAATCAGTACAATTGTTATAATTAAACGTAGCATCTCGACTGAGTAAAGAATTCTGGGGAGAGTCGAAACGATTTGGGCACACGGAATTAGGTGTAGAATTAACTGTATAAGAAGCGCACATTCCATGACCAGGACATTCACTCCCAGAGCACGGCTTAGTTGATGTATTTTCATTCAGAGTCTCTTTGGTATTCAGTTGACTAACATTATTAGAGGGCCAGGTACTACCTTTACTTGGCAGAGAAGAAGGTGAAGTAGGGCATGACCCAAGACTGGCGAGTTTTGTTTTACTTGATTCAAGAAGTGGATTATCCCCACGAAGAGTTTCGCACCCACCGGAGAGACACGGAGCTGTGAGAGGCGCTTCGGAGACACTGCACCAATGACAGTGACTAACATTGCCATTTACGTTATGATTAATGGCACTTGATGAATTTAAGCCAGCCCGCTGTTCTAAGGAGAAACATGCAGGCGGGTTGTGACTGGGATTTGTTCCCGTAGAGGTTGCGTAGCTTGAACAGCTCTTGAGTGCATGACATCCACGGGATGGTGGGCAGACAAGGCTGAGGGCAACATGAGTATTACGTGACGAGGACTGAGAGTTCTGTGACGAAGACTGAGAATGACTCAAAGCACACCCACACACATATGGTGTCACGTGACAAGGAGCTCTCGCCCGACATACGGGAGTTACGTGACATGTCCTCGATGCGTGACACGTAGGAGTGATGTGACACGGAGGATTTAACTGACTAAGCATAAAGCTCGGCATTGCGTCACATGGACATGCCGAATTCTTTGCAGCAGTAGTTTGTTCCGTAGAAGAAGAGATGGACGCAGCAACAGGAGAGAGTGGAGGACTAGGACTGGAGTGTGGCATGGTGGAGGTCAGCGTGATGACAGGCGCTGCGGACGGCAGAGGCACCTCGTGGTGGCAGGAAGGACACACCAGCATCTGAAATCGAGAGTAAAATTTCAGACGCACATAATGAAACATTTCACAAGAAAATTTGAACAACATTTAAAAAAAAATTACAACATTAAATAGATAAATAAAAATTTGAATAAATGACAGAAAATGAATGTTAACTACACATGAGGTTGAATAACACCAGAGTAGAATTAGAGAGCGTAACCCTATCCTAGTGATACACGGCAATGAGCACGAACTCCATTTCGCCACCGGGAACCGGATGTGAGAATCCCACACAAATGACAAAGAATTGTTCACCATCCAGTCATTGATACACAAGCATTCACGATAAAGGTCACAAACTCATGGCTCATGCAGTCACTGATGCTATAATCTCATAATCAGACAAATCAAAGCAAGTTCCACACTTAATTTCCAAGAAGAACAAGTAAAATGCATACACGCTAAAACTAAACTAATAAGTATTGTTTAAAATAAAAAACAATTCACACAGATACAGCACAATAAACTTTAAATTCTTCTGTAGCAGTGAGCGAAACAACAGATACAATAAATGAGGTTCATTAGCAAATTCTCAGCAACTGGAAGGAAAAATTCTGATCACGGACGATACATTTGGCACATTCGTTTTCCCACACAAGGAGCGAAAATAAACCTCAGATAACAGACATACTTCCTAGGATAAGTACGTGCAGAGTATGAGTTTTACACTTCACAAAAACAACGCAAATTCAAGTAACAAGATTATGTGCGAAAATAAGTGTTCGTTAATGAGTGACTCAAAACCTTTGATCACTGCGATGACAGCCCACTCAGTTGTGAGGTGATGGGCGAATCTCCCTCTCTAATGAACACCCACCACTTGCACTCTAACAAATACAAACATTTTAACCGCTATTTATTACAATATTCTTAGACCGGGTATAAAAATATGTAACCTAGGGTTCATAATTAACAATTTTTTTCTTTTTCAATCAATACGATTGAGAAAAAATGAATACCTTCGAAATATACTTGCGATAGCATCGAACAGACAACGTAGGAAAAGCGCTTCACTGATTGTCGAAAAACGAGGTGAATTTTATTGTAAGAGTGAGTCCTTTACCACAAACAAATTCGACAAATTACACTAGGAATATAATAAGGCGTCCCTGATCACCTGAATGCAGGAGCTACTGCCTGCACGCCAGCATAATTTAAGCCATACGACCTCAACGCTTGCATCAGGTACCAAACTTGTAAAAACTTCACTTAATAACAATGGAAATAAGACAACGCGGCACATCCCCATTAAAAGAGGGTGATAAAGACGCGTCAGAAAACTGGTAGCATCTCGGCAACACTGTCCCACCTATACACTAGTTGGTCTTAAGTTCATGCTAAGAACCACACTAAACCGGAATAAATAGTATACTTTTTTGAAGTTTATGCAGCAATATTTTTCATTCAAATATTCTCTTCCAACGAAATTTATCAGATGAAGAAATTATAAACAATTGATTTAAACCATCATTAAGACAAGTTTCATTTTTGTGGCCTCTATCTCCGAAGACTTCAGATAAAAAATCGCATAATTTTCGAATACAAATGTTTTTGATCCTCCCGTTCAAGGTTCATCACAGTAAAAATAGCTTAAAATTAAGAGAGCCAACCACAGGAGAGTAAATGAATATCTCCTAGTCTTTGGCACTTATACAGAGAGCAGCAACATAACTTCTTTTGTTTAAAGCAAAGCGCTTTGAAAAAAGGACGCTATGTTGCCGCACCCTGTACTATCCATTTGAAGACATAAAATTGCTGAATACCTTCAACGGCTAACCGGCGACCGTGAGCTATTAGAGTGAAGGGAAAGTTAACTAGCCACACCACAGCTACGACACCTGCCTTTCTAGGAATAAGCACTTCTCGGAATGAGCTCAACGAACGGAGTCGTTAACACTGAGCAAAGGTGAGTCTCCTCGTAGTCATTACTACACAGAAAAGTGTACGCGTACTCGTCCATGCAGTACTGAAATGAACGTATGTAACCATGTACTCCCTTACAAAGTACAGGTAAATGAATGAATTATTGAATGAATTTACTTTGAACTGCATGTAGAACGTACCTATTAAAGGTATGATAATACAGAATTATTAGCAGCCATAGTTGTTCCGAATGATTCTGTTCAAGCTTTTTGATTAAATATGAATAACACAGGTAAGATAAACATATCCTTATTCTGATTCCCAGGTCTTGACTCAACTCATGACAGACATCACGAGTCTCTACCTTTTAAAATCTTGGATTTATCAGCTCAAGAATATGTGTAAATTCTTTCGACTTGTGACAGGTTCGCCTGAAGAATCAGTGATCCTCCGTATGCAACAACTGAAAATACTTGCAGCACTAGACTGCCGTACCTGGTTTACACTTGAACACTCAAGTTTGAGCTCCACTTTGAGACTGACACCCGTGCTAGAAAATCTTCTTACAGTCACTGACGTAATGTGACAGTAGCTATGTACACAGCGAGGCAATGTGAATGTAACTATACAGAGAGAAGCAATGTGAACGAACACGGTACAACAGGAGGACTGTGCTCACTGAGCGGATGAAGGAGAATTTAACAGCGCTGTGTTTGCTTATCAGTTGCAGTAGTTAGAAATTCATGAGTGCAAAAATTCTCTGAATTCGTTACCTCCGATGATAAAAGCTAGGTGATGCTGTTCCTGATAACGAGTACCACAGAAGTGCCCGGCTTACTGTTCCTACTTATCGCTTTGCTGCCTTTTAGGAAATCATGGTAACCGTCATACTTCATTCTTCGAACTTGCACTCAACTCGTGTCGTTATCAGTGTTATTTTCTAGAAATATGATAAAAATAATCAATAGAGGCATTTCCATTCCAAAAAAGCAGTCTGGTGCCATGTGGGAAATGCCTTCTACGTAACCCCTTTGATATGCAAATTTCCTCAACGCGTTCTTTACCTTCGTCACTCACAAATACATCACTCGCCTTCGTCACTTACAAATGCAGTATCACTTGCTTTCGTAATAAGTAGGAAGACAAAGATAAGAACAAAATCAAAATCGTCCCTTACAATTCAGCATCACTCGCCTTCGTCACTTACAAATGCAGTATCACTTGCTTTCGTCATAAGTAGGAAGACAAAGATAAGAACAAAATCGTTTAACAAGGACTTGCACAAGGCGAGTTTTGACATGACACAATTCAGAAGTACTCAAAATTATGACATGGACGACCCGTAAGGCAGAAAGCACTTTTATCCGACATTGGTGACTCATGGGACACAACATACTTCTATTTTACACGCATCAAAAACTACATGAAAAACTGGATATTTCGCCAAAAGATGGCCCTCAACTAGATTTTAATAACGAACATGATCAAAATTTCTCCGCATCACAATATCAGCCCAGTGAAAATTGTCAATCAACAAAATATTTATCAATATTACACTACCAGGTACAAATCATTACCAACAGTTTTAATTACTGTAACTACATTAAATCACGTATCTTTCATCACTATAAAATATCTCTCATCATCGAGTGGCAGTAAAGCTATGTTTCTGTAGTTATCAAGATAAAAAGCCTACAAAATACTGATATACAATCTCACCTCTTGGTTTGCTATACACATTGGTAGAGATTTTCTTTCTGTTCAAGCTTCACCATAAGCTCAGGCCCTTAACTATAGATTAGTGAGCACTGGTTATGAACACCGACACCCAGAATGCGACTGCTTTGTTCACAACTGGCACAACGACTGGTGTATAAAATTCACTTTAGGTTTCTGACTGCCTAAATTTTTCTGAAGAATCAACGTGCGCCTGTCAGTTGTCGTACGATCAACTGGCTGCCGAAGAGCACGTTACAAGAACGAGAGAGCATCGTCGTGCTTCAGCCAGCAAACGTTTCTATGAATTGGCCGTGGTGCCAAACGTTGTTAGAACACATAACTTCAGCGTCGTCACGGCACAATTTCGGAATGTTCTAAAGCTAATCTTAGACGAGGTATATAAATAAGCAAGCGAAATAATTCTTTTATACATAAAATCCAATTTTTGCGTACTAATCACAAAGCTGCTGAACCTGGAGATACATTTGGCACATTATTCTCACCAGATAGCTTCACATTTCTAGGAATATGTAAAATTCCTGAGAGATGTACTATTTAAATATCAAAGATAGCAGCCTATAAGACTTTAAAGAGAGTTGCTAGAGTCACATGAGCAACTAACTTCAAGTAATGTCTATGTTTGTCATTATTGTCAATGGTTTTCATCCGTAGGGAAATTATTATCGGTCACACACACACTTTTCTTTCGATTTACTGTATCGCGGTCCTATGTTACATACCTCATTGAGACTTGAATAATAGTTTGTAAAGCTTACACAAAATAGGTCACAAAAACTTGACTTGATGTAATGACAACATGAACATTAAAAGTAAACCCATGGAAGCCCAGCGAACGCTCACAGTCATGGACTTAACGGACACTTAATTGAAGGGAGAAAACTGAACACGTAATTGCTGGGTAAGTAAGAGTCTATTAAGGCAAGGGCAATAAATTTTTACTTCAAAATTGGCAGAAGGGAATAAGAAGAGTAAAAAAAGTATTGAGGGAGCGATGTACCTGAAGTCTCGGACTTCTAGGAAGCAATTAGGTCGTGAAGCTTGTATGTCATCTGTTAGCATGTATGTCAACTCGAACGAAAAAAACGCATTCTTTGTAAGAGAAAACTGTTGACAGCAGGTCGTCAAGTCACATGCTTGTTATTCGGATGAGGTACGACACTATATGTATTTGAGGCACGACACTGCATCAAAGGTACGACATTGCATCAAAGTGACAGCAAATGGATACAACAAAAATTCCGCTCGATATATAGTTTTTCTACAGCATGACGAAAACAAACATTACAAATTGACGCATTCGACAAATTCTACATGGGAAACAGAATCAGGTGAATCTGTTAAAGATAAATAAAGTACTGATATTTTTACTTTTGAACACTGACAGATTTTACAGTTTGAGCACAGTGTAGACGAACAATCGATCGGGAAAATCAAAAGAATGGATAACTATGTCGGTTGAACTAAATATTATCAAGAAAATACACAAATCTGCACGCATGACAATGAAATTCATTAGAAATGGTGACATTTCCATCATGCCGTCAAACTTCATAAGATATGACAAAGTTCCATCAAGCTATAACTTCATAGAATATGACAGAGTTTCACCATGCCATAACTTCATGAGATATAATGATAGAGTTCCATCATGCCATAACTTCATGAGATATAATGACAGAGTTCCACCATGCCATAACTTCATGAGATATAATGACAGAGTTCCATCATGTCATCAAATTCTGTAATGTAAACACCATCAAAGAGCTAAGCGCTTCTAGGAGCGTATGCCCCACATAGAGTTCCTGGAATTCATATGTTGAGAATTTCGAATCATTAGTTGAGGATTCTCGAGTGCTGCTTCAGTGAACCAAGCAGAACAAAATATTCACAGGAAAAGGAATTAACTACGTAAGTACATGATTCAAATTTGAAAGAAAATTTCACAGTTGAGTACTTCTTAAGACGAGAATTTATAATAATTGATGTACATACACAGGTTTTTTTATGGATGAGTAAAAAAGTAGAAACATGTCAAATGACGCCCATTAATACTGGGCGCGCACACCCACGGATTTCAGAGGTTGATAAAATTTTTGCACTTTATTGTATTGTTGTGAGCACAAATTTGACCTTGTGTTGACTGAGTAACTTCCTAGATGATGCAACCAATATTGAGATTCATTTCATATGAACTAATTTTCGACACGGACTAAAGTTTGCTCCCTAGGTAAATTCTTTGACTTGCGATTACAAGAATTATATTCACAGGCTGCAGGCCAATAAATTAACCGAAACACCTTAGCACAAATTTATCTCTTTTTTGAGCGACATACCAAACCGCTCGGTAATATGAGCCCAGATTCGTTGGCAACTTTTCAATGTCTATATTTGCTACTTGTGCAGTGACAGATGTTTATAGGACTACACTTAAATAACACGTACACATGTCCAATCTTAAAATTCACAAAAAATTGTGAGCCTGAGTGTGGTTGCAGTTGCCTACAGTTCTACGATTTTACTGTTGTTATCACTACTAGAAAAATCTAGTTACAGTTGACGAAATCGTCCTCTACAATACATATCTTTGCTCAGTTTCACTAGGCTATCCATAGGTACATTTCTGAATAAATATTTCTCCTAGTGCCAGTTAATCTTTCAAACCACCTGCATTACACCAAACACAAAAATAAAAAGCTGAGGCTAATTCGGTAAATGAATTGAGTAACCTTGGTCCGAAAGCACGGTACCAAGAACACTTGACACGACATCTAAAACGGGACAGCCGACGCCTGTTCACAGTGACGCTGAAGTTCTTCATAGAACACCACCAGTTTACGACACAGTCAGAACACTGATGCGCAAAAACGAAGAATTCTGCGACCTTACCTGCGATGCTAAGTTTTCAAACATTGTCCCGGAGGAGTTAAGACTTTTAAATGAATTTATGCCCCAATTTTCTCTCATGAAATTTATTTCTCAATTTTATAAACATGAATATTTCAACCAAAGATTAGTTTTGCTTTATCTGAAGCGTAAGACCGCTTCTCAACAGTAAAGACAGAAAGGATGCAAGTGGTGTCTAGGGAGCAAAAATCGCAAAGATGCAACAGAGCCTCGATCAGAAGTAGAAGTGAACAAAGTTGACGTCAAATAAAGCGACAAAAAAATAGTTTACAATCCTCGCACAAATACCCATGAACGAATACTTATTCATTGTGTATTCTTTACATCAAGATTTACTAAACGGCTTACAAAACTAAGTAAACTAGACTCAACAGAAATACACCAGAGAATGTAAGCCCGAAGTTCAAATCGCGCATGCGCAAGTTTCGGCCAGAGATAAAAAATGTGCCGAGTGATAATTTCTTCATTTAACGCCTGTTACAAAAATTTATCAGAAACACTTTACAATAGTGCCTATGTTGCATACAGGTGGTTTTTCTAATAGTTTTTCAATAGTGTATAGATCTTCTGTAAGTTCAATTTTTAGATAGGATGTGGTCAACTCAATCTGTAGTGACATTCGATGAAAAACTAATTATTACTAATGGAATAACGTCTACAACATAACTCATTGAAGTTAATCATAACTTAGAGAGAGAGAGAGGGACGGACTTTTATAATAAACATATTAATGAACATGAACATGTCTATGAAGTCATTAAGGTACAGAACTGCACAGCCAATCATGCAATTTGATGTGCGTTCTCCATCATGGACGTAACCACGTCTCATGGATCAAAAGGCATTAATACGTACTGCATTTATACGTAAAGGGGGGCAGCAAAATTATCCGACATATTTGTATGCTTAATAGAAGCAAAATAGAGTAAAGAATGAAAACTGTGTTTTCTATTTCGAAATGTCAATACTCGTACAATGCCACTTTGTTGTTTCGTTACCTTTCTTAACAGATTTTAATTTTTACTCTATTTCGTTATATTATACCTACATATACAGGGTTCACGAAAAAATGTACATACATTGCAGGAAAATTATACGTTTGCTACAAAATTTTAACGCACTATGTGCACGTAAAACCGGAGTGAGCGGTACAAACATACGACGCATTCTTAAAAGAACTCAGGACCAAGGAATCCGGTTTTGTGAGTGGTTTCAAAACATGATAGACGAGGATTGAGACACCTGCAGACTTTTAAATCAGAGGATCCTAAAGGATGGCGTGTATCGTACAAAATGCCCTAACACAAGAATTTGAAAACGCATGTTCTAGAATTCCATTGGATACTTCAGTCAATGTTGTCCAAGCAGTGGTTCACCGTACACGTAAATGTTGTATTGTCTGGATAAATATGGTAATCAAATATTTAAATATGCTGCTGCTTTCCTGAATTGTACATACATTTTTTCGGGAGACCCTGTATGTTAGATCATTTTACAGCCCCCCTTATGAGTTACTATATATTCGTAGTTCCTCTTGAGTGACGTCAACCTTTGTAAGTCCAACTGGTCCAAAATTAAAGAAACGGTATCCATTGTCGTTCACGTATCGTTCACTGTTAGAATGATGAACAATTCGGGAAGAAATAAATGAAAAGAAACTAGCGCTAGAGTCTAAATATAAATGACTTCACTACACGGTGACGCAAAAGCATTTGTGTCAAAAGCATAGAACGTTTTAAGACAATAGTTCAATTTTGCAATGAATACTTTAACTTCAATAAATTAACAACAGACACAAGGCGAATAACAACAAGCTTGATAATCGACAGCAGGTTCAGAGAATTCATCATAGAACTCCCACAGTAAGCTCGTAATTGTAGTGCTTGCTTTTTCCTTTGAGCTGTGCGAGCTCCTCACAGAAACATCACAGAAAGTTTTTCCAGCAGCCCGCACTACATGAACTCAACACAAAATCGAACTAAGAACATCGTTAGGAAAATAACCCCGTCGAGAACTTCGCACAAGCAACAACATGCGCAACTTATTTCGCCGTTGCTAGCCACCGATGCAAATTTTTGGAGCAAAAAATTGCGGTTCGCTGTGAACCTGAGTGGCGGTATGCTCTCATCGAGGTAGATAGTAATTAGACAAGACCAAGGGATGGTTCGATCACCAGTTGGCTTTGAGCAGACGTTGTCTGTGACAAGCGTAACTGCCAGTTGGCTTACAATGTTTTCTGAACAGTAACTGCTAGTTGTACCAGAGGTATAGCGGTTGTATGTATATCAGTAGAAGTAAAGTAAAAGTATCATTACAGAGTATAGCAGCAAGCACGGTATAGTATGACGGTATGAATATGATTGTACTTCAATAACTAGATGAAAGCTCACTGGCTAGTTGAGTAAGTTGTTCTTTTAACCAATTTTTCTGTAAGCAAAATAAGAGAAAAACGTCATCAAATGGGTAATAACAGTTAATAAAAGCTTGAATTTTTAAGATCATTCAGCTTCGCATATAAAAATGGTGTGTTAATTTCAATTGTGGCATTCTGAGCTTTAGTAGAAGTAAACCAAATCTCCGAAAAATAAATTTATAATCAATGAATAGACAACCGTAACATATCACTGACGCATGACATGCATTACAATTTCCAGAACTAAAAAAGCCGATCCGTCAATATGATGCAAAATTCCTAATTAGATCGTTGAAGAATGTAATTGATCATATCGAAAGGATTTTTTTCAGGTATCTCTGTCAAAATATCCAACAAGAAAATCATGCTGGTCGGAGTTGCATGAGCTCAGCGGCACTGAACTCAGTTGTGTATCCCATACTACACATCCAATATAAGAATTAGGAAAACTCATCCAAATAACGAAACTAGCATTCAAAAGTTGGATCAAATTTTTCCTGAATTTCAGCTGATTTCATAAAAATTCCATCAATATTTGAATTGTTTGATAAAACAGAAACTTAAAAAACAAAACACATTAGCTGTAAACAGGCTTACTGATCGAACACTCGAGTGATGACACTGTCGACCATGGGGGCAACACCAGCGTGTCAGCTGCATTACCGACACCTGATGGCCGAACGGTACTATGCCTCGGTACACCTGCCATAATTCATCAGTACTTGCTCAGTGTTACAATCGTGACGGTAGAAATGTTCTGTAACTTAGCTGGATAGTTTCATTCAATAGAACTATGTATTTTAATTGGCTCAGTACGCATAATCATAAACATTGTTATAAATTCGAAAAAAAAAACAGCATGTAACGCACGAAAAACAGACCTTAGCAAAAGCGTAGCTCTAGGGATTGCAGATATAAGGAGAACCTAAGACTTTCCCTTGATCATCGAAGGCATAAAGATTTCTTTTAGGACCATATAATAGTTTCTAAGAAGTCTTAGTACAAAATCCAAACGTATTTATTTGCAAGAACACATCCTTTTGTTTTCAAAATGCTTAGTACCAAAATAAGACGCTCGTTGATTCTAAATCGAACAAAAAATTAAAGTCATATTAACTTGACTAAAACAAAACGAACAATCAAAAAGATCTTCGACCATAACTGAATAATGGGGTTGCATGATGAGAACCAATTGCGATTGACACGAAGGCACAGCTGTCAGACCGAAATCCTTCACTAAACAGAACCACCTAGTCATATTTCAACTTCAGCTACAACTTAAGATAGCAAATTGAGCCGTTAAATAAGAGTGCTGCCTTGACCTCAAGAAGAACAACCTAAACTCGACTAAAAATTAAAAAATAGCTGTACACTAGACAGCTTCGGCGCCTGAATATACAGCTTTGTTCACAGGCGTAATGACATTGCACTGCGCTGCAACAATGCACAGGACGCAGCAGTGCGAGAGAATCAGGTCGTTGAACACGCGATTAAATTCCAAGAACTTCCACCCATCGCCATTTCCGTGAAAATCAAAGTGCAAGCTGCAGCACACTGCAATTATGCAGCAGCTTTATGCAGGATGGAGCTTGCTATCAAACTCTAACCCTCAACTTCAGTGTACGCTTGAGTGCCTGCAGTAACGTAGGGCTTCCAGCCAGCTGGACAATTACGAACGTACTTATTTTGCGGTCGAGTCGAACAACCTGATACCTCGTAAATATTTTTGTTACACGGGAGAGCGTAACAAACAAACCACACTTGATGTCTGATGAACACTTCCAGCTACACTCCTTACCGTGAGCCACCGGTACCACTTCACCGGTACCACGATACCGTCAGTACCACGACACAGTAGGTACCACGATACCGTCAGTACCATAACACAGTAGGTACGATACTGTCAATACTACGATACTGTCAGAGTCACGACACTGTCAGTGCCACGGTAATGTCAATACTACGACATAAAAGGTACGAAAATACTTCGGTTTAATAAAATTCAATATAGCAATTGATACCACGACAGTTCGACGAAATGTCAAATGATGGTCTTCAGTAGAACAATCGTGCTGTCAGAACCAGATGAAGAAGCGCATTCTCTTGCACAATGTAAATGTTGAGATGCAGAACTGGTAAGATTTCCTTACTTCAATGGGTAAAACAGCGATACGTTGACGTAACACTTAGGAATAATACAAATAAAATGTTCTTTACAAACACTATTTATTCAGTTTAAGACATGCTCTCACTAAACATGACCTGTTTGTTAGACACATGTGAAATACTTGTTTCGCTCACTGACTGGTCAGAATATTATGCAGTTTAATTTCACATTGGTCATAGGTACTAAATGATAAAAACTTATACATATGAAGCGTCGTTTACTACTTCATGCTAAGGATATACCGACACAAAATCAAGACCGAAACCAATTTTCCATTTTCAACCGACTTGTACCTGATGCCGAAGTTAGCAGTTGCTGAAGCGATACTACTTTACAACTGTAAAATAGAAACTGGTGCTCATCGAAATCAATGCCCAACCAGCTTGAAATTATGAACCATTACCAATATGATAACACTCTGATCCTCTAACGTAATTATTTTCCATCACGAGGATAACTAGCCTTCTGACACTTTGAGCAGCAACTAACGCATCCGTGAAGTTGGCGAGCAAGTTTCTTCAAAAACGTGAACTTTTACAACATGAATGAAATAAGTTCGCGACTTTTACTGATGACACACAGCATTCAGTTTTCGCGCCTCTACCGGTCGTTAAACCTCGGGAAAATAATGTCTTCCGCAAGTCCCCAACACGATTACAAATACTTAACTTGAACGCTAGGAACAACCGCCAGCAGCTCGTAACGTTCAATATGAAGTCGTACATCAGGTCGCCAGCGCCAGAAGGACTTCCTCTGGCTGTCACCACATCCGTCCGTCGTCCATCAACAGCCGCATTCCCAAACCAATTTTGTTCACTGAGAAATACACATGGAAAAACAAACGCATCTGTAGCTCTGTAAAGCTCTTTGTTGACCTACCTGTCTACGTAACTATAACTTTACCAAATTGTTGCCGCGACATTAACTTTGCCACGCTGTCTACGCAGTTACTCCCTGGCAGCGCAACTTTCGAACAGAAATTAATGTAATGACATGTCAGAGGAATGACTGCTTCAGACATTTAGGGTGTAAAACACACCATCTACATTTACTGACAGCAAACATTGGGGAACGACGTTTGCAAAGGTTACGCTACGACTGGGTGCGGCAACAAAACTTCCTTTTTTTAAAGCAAAGCGATTTGAAAGAAAGAAGTTGTGTTGCCGTACTCTGTATACTGTGAACTCAATGTTACTTCAGATACCACAGTGTGCAGCCCCAACAGCTCCACCACGCTGTCAACGCAACTGTCGGGCGGCATCCGTCCTTCTTTGTGTTCATCTAATGAGGAGGTCTGACAGCAGCTGTGTATTTTTCGCAGAACGCAAGACAACGCTGTCTCTTCCAGGAATCGTTTCACAAAACACCGAACGAGACAGCGGCTTGCCGAGGACGCGGCATGGCAGGATGTCTCTTGCAGAACCAGCCTTATGTCTGCGACAAAGAATCTAGTCTCCTTTCACTGTAATTTTATGTGAATAAAAACTCCACAGATCAGAGCTTTTCAAGTGTGCTGGCAAAGTTCTAGCGCATGAATATTGTGTCTTCGAGCGTGAAGTTAAAAAAAGTGAGCCGGAGACTCGGAATAAGGCTTGCGTTTTCAAGACATTATTTTGCAGGTTGGCTGAAACTTGCAACTAAAAACTGCAAGTTCTACAGCCAAGCAGAAGACGAGGAGAAAATTTAGGTCACCCGTGATTTGGACAGCAAGTTGCGACATGGAACGGATATTGAACAGGAAAAGATAATTTTTTTTTAGAAAAACACATCAGTGAATCACGGGACAAATTTCTAAATTGTAACATTTAAAATGAATTCTATTATTTATCGGCCTTGAAACAAGAAATGTTAATAAAAAATGGAGTGACAATGCATGTAACTTTTGCAGAGGCGTACATATGAGACTTCTGTAGAAGTCGCGATTCCTTCATATTATCACGAAGTCAAAGGGCAAGAACAAAGTTAATAGCAACGATGCATTCAGCAGACACAGACTTTGGATCAGAAAATAGGACGATGAGTTTTAACAACGTCAACTAAAAAGGGTTACTCATAACGTGATTTCCATCACACAAGCTTGCACTCCTTTCACTTTCCGTATGATTCCAAATCAATCAAGTAACAAACTAGAATTAAATAAAATGTACGTGAAAAAATAATCTAACTGAAACAATGATTACACACCGACAACAGCTGTTGACCTTTGCTTCTATTTCCTCGTATCATATTTGCTGTACTAATGGCAAACGTATTTAAATCTGCTGTGACAATTCAATTAACTTTCTCTTTCAGATAATTCAAGTGCCTGTTCCTTTTACAGTTTTAATTTTGATTGCCGAAGAAACAACTTTCCCTGCAATATTTCTAATTTTAGTCTAATCCTTTTACGATGTGGTATATCATCGGCTTGGGAAAACGAACACTTTTTCCCTTCTGAATAAGGGTTTCCCACACCCCTGAGTTCCATGAAGAAAAGCGCTATGCACACTTCATCCACAATAACAGCCAGTCACATCAATTTCTAGGGTGCTTGATCCCTATACAAAGTCTCGCTACAACAAGCAATAAACTTTTACAGGACACTTACAAGGCCGTCGACTAGTGCCCAGAGTCCACTCAATCTCGCACACAAGTTTCCCTGAACGGCAAACAACTTCCAACTTGAGAGAAGTTATCAAACTTGGCGCAGGATGGAAAGAACAAGACAACCTGCACAAACAGCGGAGCTGCACACAAAATGCAAGACTAGGTCTCTGAGACGCTATCTTATTGGGGAATTTGATCCACAATAACGATGACCACCACAGTTTCTATCAGTTCCATAACATCCACGAAGCAGATAAAAGATAAACGAGAACGAATACTACTTTCTACATTAGGAGACATAAAAAATTGCACAAAAAAATACAGCCTATGAAAATAAAGTACAGCTATCTAGTCGTACAAAATGGACTAAATCTTTATCAATAGTGAAACAGACCAAAAAAATTGGGTCAGCTTTCGTCCTTAAAGAATATTAAGACCATAAAGTACATTTGTTGTTTGCACAAATTTCCGGGACAACGACGCAGAAAGGCAGGAAACTACATTTTTACAATAGGGAGCCTAGGAAAAATGTTCAGTTTTGTCATGAAAACAAGAATAATATTTATTCAAATGTACGCTGATAAGTCCATAAAAAATATATTTTCAATGATGTTTAATAGAATGTAAATTACGATGGTATGGATGACAAAACTTAATATTATATGTAACTAAAATTAAGTAGAGCAGGCAATGAATCAAGTATAACAGGCACTATATATAAAACAGGTAATGAATTAAGTAGAATGGTTAATAAACTAATCAAAACAGTTAATGAATCAAGTAAAATGGTCAAGCGGAATGGTTAGAACATGCAATGAATCAAGTAGAGTAGTGACTGAATAAGTAGAGCAGGCCATGAACTAAGTAGAACATGCAATGAATCAAGTAGAGTAGTGACTGAATAAGTAGAGCAGGCCATGAACTAAGTAGAACATGCAATGAATCAAGTAGAGTAAGCAAGGAACAAGTAGAACGGTCAATGACCTAAGTAGACCATGCAATGAATTAAGTAGAGCATGCAATGAATTAAGTAGATCATGCAATGAATCAAGTAAAGCATGCAATGCATTGCTGTTGCGGGCCGGGATCGATGAATGGACCGCTAGAACTAGAACACAGTAAGCACCACAGCACACCCCGTTACCAGGGGAACGAGTAACGTCTACAACCAATACGTGGCAAAAACAAGACACCAGAGAAAGTTTACGAAGAATTTAGCTCGAGCAGATGCAGATAAAATCATGATAAATGACGACATCGACATCAAAATGCAACCATCGCAACGGAAAAAACGTTTTTTTCAGCTCTTTTATGGACGTCGTAACGAGCCGTCATCCGAAATATCCCTGAAATAAAGTGAGGACTCGTCTCCGCAGAGCTTCACGCACTTACATATATGGCATAGCATGTTAAACCTATAAATTAAACGCTTTTAGCTACTATCTTCATCGTGGAATGCTAATATCGCCGTACAACATGAACGAGATATTCTAAGAATATTTGTAACTCGGGAACCGCGACAGTCATGCAAGCTCAACAGCGGTTTTCAAAAACACGTTTGTCACTTCTAGGATGTTGTGTTCCTACGTCGTTCACGTTGTGTTAACAGCGTCCTTCTATTAAGCACCATTTTAAACATTATTCAACAGAAGAGGTAAATATCTCTCTCAAGTAATTCCGAGCTGAAACTATGAAAACCTTGATGTATGTATACGACAATAATTCGAATATTTGATTCACGGTACTCAAGCTCAGCTCGTTAATAAACAAATAATGCTCCTCAACTCGAAGTGTCCGATGTAGACTCACCAATAATCTCCTCTATCATTGGAGCCGAGTTGTTCCTCATGGACGCTTAAATGGAAACTTGAAGATTGAGGAAGTAACTTTTTTACGTAATGCCACATCCATCCTTCAGTTATTGCCGTATTAGGGCTACTTTTACAAGATGAGCTCACATCATCGAGCAGATGAAGAGCAGGGACATGATTTAATAGATCCTAATTTAAAATAAGTTCATTCGTACATTTAAAACAATTGTCACTTGTGGTCCACATACGTACCACTTCGGAGTCAACGTGTTAAAAGTTAAGCAGTCGTGATTCAAATTAAAAAGGACAAAAGGGCCACACCCAAGGAAGGACAGGCAAGACTTGAACTCAATCCCCAGGCTCACGATGGGAGAATTCCCGAAGCATTTAGCGGACGGCGCACTGCCTCCTGAAATAGCGCAGCAGCTCGTCCACACGGTTCATGAAACGAGAAAACATCGATCGGAGGAGCAGCAACAACGCATTGCTTCCTCGAAAAGACAAACTGGGGTCTCCCAGAAATCGATTAAGCCTCACGAGCCGGTGACTTAGAGCACCACCAGCAGCACGTCATCACTGCCGTGACGTACCGGCCGAAGGAGCCTAGGTGGGGAACGTTCATGGAACGTCACGAGCAGCGTGACGTCGACACGAACGTCCAGGGAACGTCATGAACTGGATGACGTCGACACAAACTTCACTGCCGATTACGGGTCACTGCCGCGTCCAATCCAGGTTGCCTAACGCTGCCTTCATAACGTCCCCGATATTGAGGTGTGTTTTCACAAGCACGTGTTCATATTTGTGGTAAACAGTAAGGGCAAACACAACTGGCATGCTACTGCAAAAGGGATAATTGGTGAGGGAGGTAGAAGTCAATGCCGTCACATCGTGTGGACGCCGTTTAGGACGCATCGTGGAGAAATTCTGTACTTGAGGGTTTCTTGAGTGCTAACATCATTAATGCTGTTTGGATTCATTTGCAAATGTTTTACTGGAGCTATTTTAATAGAGTTAGTACACAAGTATAAGTGAGAAAGAAACCCCACGTTCGCTAGCTATGTAAAATGAATGATAGTATAATAGAGAAATACTTAGAGATCAATGAAATAATATTACGAAAATCTTATCGCATCTCGTGATGGGTTCTTATACGCGTTTAGGAACGTGATACATGTAGGAAAATCAACATGTGGGTAACTTTTTTGTCTTTCCAGACGGAAAATCAATGTGGACATGGGAAAATAGCTACTTAGCAGAAAATTAGTTACAAGAAGTCTAGAGGTGAACATGGATGAAAGTCCAGGTACGAGCCCGGGGCTACGAGCACGGCATCACAGCGCACCTAGCGGGTGACGTAAGCGAGACACGGGGATTCATCCGCTGTGAAGGTCGACCGTATCCTGGATACCAGACCCCCATTCTAGAACGAGGGGAATGTCCACCGGAGGTGAGAAGCGCCACGTGAACGAGGATCACTCACTCGTTTCCGTTTCATTTGGTCGAACAATATCCACACGTGGGTAATAGCTAATGCATTGTACTAATTCAAACTACAAATGAATTATAGTAGATTGATCACAGAACTCCAGAAAAGAGGTTTACTGTTGAATGGCACCGGACAATTTCTCATGACAAATCCACCAACCAAACAGCGTTAGTGACAGCAATTGATTTGTATGACATTGTTCGCTTTCCAGGAATACGAGGTAATTAGCTCTCCCTTTTAACAGTGAAACTCTTAATTGCAACCGGAACGCATAACACATATTACGTTGAATTAATATGACTTAATGCGCAATCTCGCTAACGAGGATCCTACGCAGCGAATATCTTCTATTAGTGCACCACTCAAGCGGCATCAAAGTTTGAAATTGGAAAATTCTTTAATTTCTATATAAACGTGGTCCAATTGAATGATAATCGTACGGTATAGCGGCCTCTTGAATCTTGACATAGGACCTGCACGCTGATTGGTGGAGGCGAGCCAGTTTCGCAGTACTCTGGGGATGAAGAGAGCTGGGCCGGTGGGGGAGAAGGGGTTGCGGGGAATAACGAGTCGGTGCTTAGGGATTTGAAGGGGAAATGAACGTAGCCCCACTTCACATTTAGTTGCTTCTTCCACGAAATGATGGATGGAGCCATTTGAAGTGAGATGAACGGTTTCTCAGCAAGACATGAAGCCCTCTGACGATCAGGAGTATTTATTGGCCCGTCAAGCATCGAGAGGAAGCAGGGCATTAGCAACGATAAAGCGTAACAAGCACCGGTTTGCCAACATATTACTGGTTTTTTGTTAATAATGAATCAGGGGATTCATAGGTCGGTATAAAATAGAAGTAAGCCGAGACTCACGTGTTACAGGTAACAAGCATCGTGTGATGATACTACGTACTTCTTCGTGAATGCATAGCACGTTCAAAAATATGTTGTATTATGAGACAACTTGGAATTCATTTATTGTACTAGACCAGAATGGTATTAAACGTGAAGTACGTGTAAAAAAGCAGTGATTTATAAGAAGTGTTATTAAGCATATGTACGGCATAAAAAATTATTCGCTTCATCAAGTTACAGAAACTGATTTGCCATATCCAGGTCTGGACATCTCCCAGAGAAACTGCTTGATTATTTTTCACGCGAATTTAAAACTGAGGAAGACGAGAATTTCTGTAAAAAAATTATAATCTACATTAATAACGATAATAATTTTGCACGTTTCGAACAAAGAAATCCAAACGCATCCGCTAGAAGAGTACGATACTCAGAATGTTCACGTGAATTGCTGTGAAACAAGTGGAAAAAATATTTTAAAAATATGAGTGGACATGCTTCATCTCAAAAAGTACTTTTCTGTTCCTCATCTCGTGCTCGTCTGTACGGCCTAGCAGAGAACATCAGGCTCTGGGAGAGCCTACCAGCAACAGCCAATCAGCTTACGGAATTTGTAAGGCGCTGGAGGGTTGCCCCAGCAAATCCACAAAATCGAGTAGGTTGAATTCTGAACAATTCGTGACTCACCTTACGTCGGCCCTCGTAAAAAATAACTTCACACGAATAACAAAAAAATAGCATTACATTTTCCTCTATAGCTTTCAAAACACGTAAATATAAGTTCATCTACCAAAGGTGGTCTTACCTTTCCTACTTCACGCGACTGTTTCGACAGTTTGAGGAAAAATCGCACATTATTAAATGGTTCTATAGCTTAAAATTTCTCACCTTGGTTGAACTGCGAGATTCTCAGTTTCACAGAGCAGGATCGAAAGTAGGTCTTCACTAGATGGATGTCTGTTGAACGACACACGTAGCAACAACGCAAATTTATGAACCAAATTTGAGTGAATGAGTAGTTTTAGGAGGCGTGATTTCTCCAAACGATTCCTTCTTGCCTTTCCTTCCGCTTCAGGTAGCAAAGTGTACGGTTTTTGGTGAACATGAGCATACACAAAACTAACATGGAAGACCAGAACACTTTACAGCGTAGTTAATCCGAAAACAATACAATTTCTTCATTGCTAGTCACCCGACGTGGCAAATCAGGAAGCACACGTCGAATATGAAGGATTTCCCAAACGAACACAGCCAGGAAATCCTTTGAACGATCACACCATAGCATTCAATTTAATTTAACAGAAATATTCTTCTCTAAAATTCAGGACTCTTTTCTGTACGTAAAATCAGTTTCGCACATCAGCTCTAAACTCGTCGCGTGAGAAGCGACAATGTTCATCGTCGAGTAAAGACGAGCGAGGCATTCACCAGCACACGCTACGCTCTCAGTTACACTGAAGTAGCATCGCGAGCACAACTCTCGCCCCTCACTTCCCGAAAATACTCCTGAGGTTATCGTACGTCTGGCAAATTGTACGAAGGCAACCAGAAATATCTGGGCTCCCAGATAGTGCAACCTTGAGCTCCTTCCGTTGCATTGATACTGAAGTGTTATTTATAGCTGTCTCAAAGCACTGTGTTGTATTCGAAGACTTTGTTTTAAAAAGATCGCGGTTAGTCACGAGTTGGAAATGGAATGATTCTCGAGTTCCTCCCAGGATGTCGAGTTGCAAACGGGTTCAAACGTGCTCTGGAGGAGAAGGACATATCCGAGAGTTGATTTGTTTCGGAGCTCAAATTTGAATCCAATCGTTTCTAGAGGCTAAGGAATGAACATTCTTGGACATCTTTATTTCGAGGGAGATGAAAATTAACTCTTTTTTTCATATACGGAGATAGTCCTGAGTTTGCGAAAAATAATTCTCAGACTCTACAACTGAAATATGCATAATGCTATGAGTAATGACTGGAAGGAATCCTCAAGATATGCTAATTGTCCTGCAACAATACAGTTCATTCATTCGTTTTTGTTCCTTAGAAACAATCATAGGTAAACAATAAAATAATCTCACGTACAATTAGTCTATCTGTTAACATGATTTCTGCACACAACAAGACAACGTCATATGTTTGCTCTTATTAGCACTGATTGTTCCCGACCAAACATAACAGTGAAATTAGGCTAAGATAAAAGCTCATACCACGCTGTACATACGTAACAATTATTCAAGGTTCAGACAAGAAATAGAGGGACACGCAATTATCTCATCGTCGACGCGTACGTTTTCTGGAATTCAAAGTACAGCAAGATAACTTGATTTCTATGCATATGTTGTGTTTTATTGCAGCATTCCAAACCTTCACGACCGATTAACGCAAAGATTCTAACGACTAGCTGCACATCTGATGACGTATCTTTCTTTCACAAATGCAATTAGGTCTTTTGAAAAAACAATGTGCTTATAAGAACACATCACTACGTGAGCAAATTTTTTGGTAACCCAAAGAGATGGAAACAATAAAAGCAGTAGTATCATTTCGTTCAAGAGAGTAATTGTTCTACCTCATCCTCAATCACTGCTGTGACATCGAGTTTAACAGTACGAGATGGATGTATGTAAAGTAAAGCAATGATTCTACACGCTCCAGTCAATAACTTCCCTTTCCTTTGGCGTGTGTGGGGACAAACTTTAACTCTCAAGCTGAGTTGTCTGGGACCAATAAGGCAGAGGCGGGTAGCGAAATAACTGAGAAGTCCCTTCCCCTCTATGAACTCGCACTTGCATGAATAGGCTCATATACTGGCTACACTTCCCAAGTGAACATCAAAAGCCTGGGCACATAATATTATTTCATAACAATACAGAAATTCAAATGCATTAAAAATAAGATAATTCTGATCTTTTTTCATTAGCCATCCACGCAGTTTTTCGTACGCTAAGTAGTCTTCTTCGTTATCCTTTTTCTGGCACCTATGTATATACTTCTTGTACAAGCTTCCTTTTCAAAGGCTCTTCATTTTTGCTATTTTCTAGACATACCTTTTCGTATACGTGATGAAACCGAAGTTCGTGGGTGAGGTGGTTATCCACCTTACTTCTAATCTCTTTTTCCTCCTTCTTCTTCTCTTCCCCTTCCTTCTCTTCCCCCCGGCCTCCCCCAGCAGGTCACGCCGTCTGTGCAATTTGCAGCTCTATGAGACCCCTGCGGTGCTGAGTTCCTTCCAAGAACACAACCAAAAATAAAAAAGTTTCAGGACTCTGCGGCTGAAAAATGCAGGCAAGCAAACCATTTTTCTACACATACGCGCCATTATTTTATTAAAACGCATGAAGGATCAGCATGAGCTACAACCTTTAAGAAAATGCACACTGCAGACCAGCGAATCATTAGGATACGCAGACCATCAACGTCGTTGCGGTGGATTTTGTTCATTTCTAGTCTGCTCACCATCTGACACTCACTATCAGAGATGTGACTACAAAGTTATGAGTAGCTGCTGGGCCAGAAGGTTCCGTCAAGCCACAAGCTTGAGTCTTGGATGTGCACGCAGGTCAACAGGTTTGCAGTTGTGGTATTCAGAGGACGCGCCGATCTAATGAGTTTTATAATTAGAAATTAAAAGTTTTTGTTTCAAGGGAACTGCTGGGCTGCGGTAAAATGAGCTGGTCATAAAAATATTTAAAAATGAGGGATTCTCCATGATTCAGGTTTCGGAATCTTTGGTATTTAGTTCAATCGCGATTACAATGGACTGTGGCGATACGACTTGCGTCTAGATATTCAATGCACGAATTAACGAAGCTCACGAGTATTTAAATTGAATTTTAAGGGTAAAAGTACGCACAGTTTTACGTTAACCGAAAAGCAACAAATTATTTATCATGACACAGTCGTCGTAAATTGGAGAAATCCAAACCTCCTAACATTTAATGATACCTTATTCATCAATGAGGCCAATGAAAGAAGGGAACAATCACAACAATTTAGTTAGCAATATTTACTTCAAAAACCCACGGAAATGCCACATAAACATGTCATGAATCAATGTAGAATCAGTGCAATCCTATTGCCAAATTTCACCGATAGTAACCACCTAATTTTGACCTTACGCTGAATGGTACTAAGAATGGCGTGCTGCTAGTGAGTGATGTCCCTGGTTCTGGCACAGTTGATTCTTAGGTTTGACGGCTCTTTAATTTTTCATGGGTTTAAAGGACGTCGCTGGTTTGAAGTGCACTAGTCGATATTTCCACGTTACTAATGTCGTTGATTTTATGAGATAACTAACGAAGACGTTGATTTTAAATTGACAGTAGACGTTGGTTCCAATCGACGATGACATTTCAAACTTCTCCAAACTCCCACGTTGGCAATAAGTTGTTCCAAATAGGCCCGAACTTCTTCAATGAACTTCTCCAAGGAACTTCTCCCAGAATTCAAGGAACGAACTTCTCCAAGGATTCAGGCGCGAACCTCCCACCCTACAAGGGAAGAAAATCCTCCATAAGTGAAGGTGAGAATCCCTGGGTCGTTTCAGTCAATGTTTCGTTAACTTAGAGAAGATTTTTCTGTGGTTTTTGTCCTCGGGTACACGATAACTAATGTTACGATTAATTCCTTAAGATCAAATTAGAGAAAAATGAATTCTTGACTATATCAGGAAAACACTATTTCGATTTTTAAATCGTCTAAATTTCTACTGTTCTATTGACTAATTTCCTATTGTGATACATGCTTTAACACATAGTTTGCACTAGGCAAATCATCTGATCATTCTCGTCATAGCACATAGGTTAGTAAAAACCTACAATTTTTGTGAGATCATCAGGAAAAAACTCATTCAGGAATCAAAAGACTATCCTGCACCTCGTGATCCTGAAGTTGATGTACGACAACTGAGGTTCCCAGAAGGTTAACACGTTGACTTTGAAGTGGTACGTATGTGGACCACTTAGGTTAGGTTCTGTAATTTCTTCAGATCCTTGTAGTGACTATGCGTACAAAGTGAAGTTTTACACCAATCAGGCAATCGGAGGCAACGTGTCAAGCACCGTTACTCAATGGAACAGCGGGGACCGTGAAGCGGAGAGTCGTGAGGTGGGCAGGGTTGGGGCACGTGTCCCGTTGTTCGGAGAAAGGTGACAGCTGAGGCAAGGTTACTGAAAGCTTCCTGTGCTCGGCAAACTTACGTGATCTCAAAGTGAAAAAATCGTAATGGTCAGTTCCCTTCAGCTTTCGGGGAAAAAAGATTTTTATGAACAATTCGCAGCTGCTGAAGAGCAGAGAAACAGTTATGTAGAGAAGCAAGTAAACCCCTGCACTATTTATGGTAATATAATTATTATGTTATGTAAATTTGCCTTTTTTGCAGCCTATCGGAAGTTAAAAAAAATCAGCCCTCGGACATTAAAGGATCTCACAATGGGTGTCTATTCAGTTGCGTTTGCATGGAGGCAGTATATTTCATTGAATGTTTAAATAATTTTTTGAACTTAACGTAGGGAACTAAATTTCTCTTTTACCTCAAAAACAAAAATATTCACTCGTTTAAGATCAATTAAGGGAAACTTTATGATAAAGCCTTCAGTCACCTGTCAGAACAAGCTACAAATTCAATCTCTCCAACGTACAATCATATTTTTATCTCATCGTATCTTCCTCAGAAGTACACGGAACATTTCTCGAGAAGGAAATGGTAATAATACCTACAACAGGACAGAAGGTCTGGGTTTTATCCATTTTCAGAGAATGGAGAAGCAAAGTTTAGCATCTCACAAATCTGGAACGGACATAATTACATGGGTGGAGGTACTGTTCAGAGAAAGGTTGTCCCACGGTCAATAGGTAGTGAAGAGATGGCATCACCGTCGCCCGTTGCGACTACTTTCAAAACTCCTCGACTTGTAAAGGAAGTTTATGTTACGTGTATTATGCAACCATAGATCACAAAGTGATTCAATGGCATGGATGCTAACGTGCCTTTTTTTGCTCGGGTCAGCGGGTCCGCTGGTATAGAATTTTTCAATCCTGATAAATTATAAGGGAGTTAAATGCGGGTGAATATTACCAACGAATTTCTTACAGTGCCATATTTTATTCAAAACATCACCGCGTTGTCTTCCCACTGGCTTGTGAGTTTCTGTCGCTCTTCAGTTTGTTCCAAATTATAAATAAAAACTAGTTTGAGGACGATAGAGTGGAGGAAGCGTAAGAGTTTCTTTTTCTTTTTTTCTTTTTGAGACAGCAGAAGGATGTCGTCTACGCACAGGTAGATGAAAACTAAAATGAAGTTTCGATCGTTCAGGAGAATTAAGCGCATGCACGTACGTTTACAAACGTATGTTGTGCAGAATATATGCTTACAAGCGTGTGCTGTTTGGGGATCATATTTATTGATGCTCACGTTTTTAATCATTCTATTGAAATATTACAGCCACGAACAAGATTGCTGCACTACAGTGAACCAAATTAATTACACTGGATGCCAAAGCTACCTATCACAAGGGAGCTTTAAGCCAGCTGGCTGCACTGGCCGTGGGAAATACGGTGGGAAAGTTCCCACAGAACTCGCCTCACTACAAGTCTGTGAGACTGACATCAATCGCCTAATGAGACACAGGCTCCCTCAAAATGTAGGGCAGAGATGAGCTGCAGCTGTAGGTATTGACCGTTAACTCGTGGCTAAATGCGTTTACTGCACTACGCCTGTTCAAATTATAAGAAAAATGTATGTAAATTCTGTTAGAGCCTTTTCAATGGCTTCATTATAATATACACGACGTGAGCCTGCAAAAGAAGTCTTCACTAAATTAAATGTGTAACCTTCATGAGAATATAGGTTTATTTCTAAATTGTTTCTCGTTTTTACCTAGCAGATGTCTGCATAAATAAGCATCCAGTATTAATATTTAATAAAACTTATCATAAATAAACAAAAATAGTTACACATTTCCAAATGAGTATATGCTGTAGAATAATCCTATGAATATCACATGGAATACTGTTTTTTATGTTCATTTGAGCACGTACTTGATCTCGCACGCATAAAATTGTTAATTGTAAATTAATATTTATTTTCTTTGTTGAGTGTGTAATGTGATGTCATTTTCAACATCAAGAAATAAAAAGCTATGCAGGATTTAAATTGTTGTATAAATTACATAAAAATTGACAGCATAGCTTTGGACTGACCTTTAGTATTATGACAGTGATTCAAATGAGCAAAACTGAAATAAAATCTGTCAGGAAAAGACAGTCAGCTATAAATCAGTTTAAGTTAATTTATAAAAGTCAAATAACTAAAGGGAATCAGTTAAAGTGAAACAGTTACAGCGAACCAGTTAAAATCAGTCAGCTAAAGTCGATCAATTAAAGTCAATCAGCAAAATTCAGTTAGTCACACTCATTGAGAACAAAAGCGATGAACTTCACACGTGATATGAAACGATGCATTTTATGCAGCATTTAGCAATCAGTCATGAAAACTATTTAATTTTATAATTAAAAAGGCATGCGTTGAGCTCACGTTGGCCAGACACTGAATTCCGCCCATTTTTGCGCCTAGCTGATTTTCAAAAGGGAATTATTATCTAGGCTCTTCTCAAAAACTTGAGAATCGATTCTTCTCCATTCGGCAACTACTTTATATTATCCAGGAGTAGATGTAAACAATGACCATGAGAAGACAATGTGGAAAAAAAATGAATTGTAAATGAATTCCATTCATACAGTACAATGAAAGTATCGAATGTTGTAATTTGCATGGTTTGCACATCACCATGCAATGTATTGAATATAGTATTGCTTTCACTGCATCTATTTTTACTCTATATTGGAAAAAGTCATTAATAAACTTTATGTCTTCAGCGAACCATGAAAGCTTTATTATGTCGTCTGCTTCTGTACGCGACCCGAGTGATGGAGTTCAGACCGTTAGTGGAGCGCTAGGCTATGACGGCTAGATTCCAGTCTCCCGTTTAGAAATTTCATTAAAGTCAAACTCTTTGCTAATTGACGGAGCGGGCCGTAGCTGAGTGCTAAAAAATCTTTGGATAAACTTTGGTTGGGAAACAAAATTACATTTTGTGGTGCTGTTCCAGAGCAAAATTGGAATTGACGAAAAATAATTGAATAATTTCAATCTTAGTGTACCTACGATTGCTCACGATTGTTTCTGGGAAACAGAAATCTTCCGCATGAGGTTCCCAGTTATCATGATGAGCCTGCCTCGTCACATAATGAAACTCTCTTCTGTGCATTTTACAAGACGATCCTCTCCATGTACGGAAATGGAGAGGCCACGTGTATTGGACATGACATGGAATTTAATCATAGGATTAAGATGAGGATGATATCTTTCCTGATGGCTTTAATTTGTTAAGCCAGCATCAACCCACCTACAGTTGATAGCTAGTCTCCTTATTAGCCTCGAAACGTGCTCTGTATCCTAGAACTAACATCATGAAATAGCAACGCTTACGTCTCAAAAGAGACCAAAAGCTTCTTTTTTTATGAGCTGTTCTTTTCGTACCTACGCATTCCTATGCGATCTGTCATCTCACAATCCCGAGAACTGCAGCCATTACAATGACTGACGCGGACATAAAGCTGTGTCGGAAGATCTGTCTAGCCCACACACAGAGCTAAATTTGTCAGTCCAAAAAGACGTTACTCTCAAAGCATTCCAATTATAACTCTCTTTGTATCCGATGTGAGTGAATACGTCCCAATGGTTTGGCTCATCGTCCACGATCAGGTAAATATTCAAACAAGGCCTTTTTGTGACGGGAAAAATAAAATTATTTCAAATACACGAGTCGGAGAAACACCTCAAGAGCCATAGGTAATTGCTCACACACTTTATTGTGTTGTTGTCACACCTCCCTGTATTGTTGTTGAACAGTTTATAAAAACAGTTTATACCATGTACAAATGTACATGGTATTTTGGAATTTTTATAAGGATATGTATAATGAATCTCACGGAATAAAAGCTGATGTTTTCAAGTAACATTTATGTCTTATACTCAAGAGTATTAAGTTTGCGATCTTAAACATGTACATGATCTTTCCTGTCGGCTTTAATTCGTCTAGCCGTCATCAATCCATCTAAACGTAGCCATATACTGTACGTACACGCCCTCCTATGGCAAAGGTGGACCTAGAGATGAACGACAAAGCTCTTAATCTTGCATGAAATATCACTACAAAATGAGAACAGAAAGTATGAGCACATCCAAACATACATGTTTATTAACGAGTCACCAGTAGTCGTCATTTGTTGTGAACTTGCGTGTCGTTCCGGAACACAACAGTGTGTATTACGTGTGTTGATGAACCGTATGATCTGTCACTCTTACGAACGACCTTCAACCTAAAGTAGGTTAAGCGTAAATTTGTTGAAAGCAGTAGTGTAAAATTACTTTGCTTTTTTCTGCAGGCTTTGAAGTAAGATGGTTCATACGACTTTGCTTTGCAGGGATGGTTTCAACGTTGTAGAATGTAGTGAGAAAACGTAGTTTCTGTTTTGAAGCGGGACAAAGTCGCTAAGCGGCTTTTTATGTGTCCTTCGTCAGGCGTAGAAAAGGCCGAGGGTTTGCCACCAGTCACTCGTTTGTGTTGCTAGCCTACATTTGTGTGGTTACCTTCTCATGTTGTCATACATCAGAGTAACATTTCGTTCTTCCATAGCATCATTGATCGAGGTGCTTGAGAAACTTCATTATACGTCATTGCTTTAATAAGTACTTTGCACTTCTTTTGACGACAGCAAAGCTTAACCAGTTTAAACGAAGGAGCTTCAAAAGCCAAAAACTTGCTTCATGACTACTTCAGACCAAAGTTGCCATGGAACTGATCATCATACGCAACGGCTCTCCGTGTGTTCTCTCATACGAACATAAATACAGGACAGTTTCAGTTCATGAATAAATTACAAAAGCCAGACGGAAAATACCTACACTTGACAATTCTTGGCAGCCCACACCAAATAAATCCCCGACTACCAAGCTACGGATTTTTATACTCTGGTGATTGTGACTCACACACGTCGAGTTAAAAAGACGATGTCGAGGCGCGTTAACGACGGAAACTAATACCTACGCTGTGTCGCCTACACACTCATTGTGTACTAGGAGTCTATTGCCTCAGGAAAACTGTAAAGGAAAATCCCAGCGGGGCCTTTATGTTTCTAGTAGATTAAAATCTATTTTGTCTGCTGTAATAGATAGAGTATGGCATACCATATTTAAATGAGAGTAAAATATACCTAGTACAATATAATAAGCATATGTAGTGGGTATGATATACATAAGTATAATCTAATTCATCATTCTTTCAATATTATTTGCATTTTTAGCATTACCATTATGATGATAAACTTTAATGCATATGAAGAATTAAAATTACTCGTTTATTGTAATGCGAATGGTGTCATAAACTCAAATCTCACTTCTCTGAGACTGTTAATATGCTGCAATATTTTAAATTAGCTCTAAAACCTAATTTTTTATTTAGTTTCTTCTGTACTACTACAGCAATATTTGCCCAGCTGGCTTGTAATTCAAATGGCTAGCTAGTGAATTTTTGCATAAATAAAATTATAGTTGATTTTACAACAAATTAAAAAATTCCAGGTATATCTTGAAACCCTAAGAGTTTTGGAAAAAGTAATAAAACGTTCATATGACACAGAGACTGAGACGCAGGCCTCTACCAATAAACTTTTTTCTGTTTTCCACTGGATCAGTCTTAACTCATAATACTCGTATATTAGTTTCAAATCTCATCAACGTTCTTTTAAACCGAAACAAACTAAATATCTAAATGACTAAATATAAATGTCACGTTTTATTTGTGAATTATTTTTGGTGCTGCCATAACCAAGTATAATTAGCCCACTCGCGTATCATTTTCGTCCTTCGCCTTCGCTCCTATCAGTATTGACCTCCTACACACGAGTCCTTATCCGCCTAGCTTTACTTCTAACCACCTTAACTTTACGCTGCTATCATCAACTTCCTGCATTCATTCCCCTGCCATTAACCTCTTTCCTAACCAACGCCGCTTATCCCTTAGTTACGTACGATGACTTTTGATTCACCAGCTCTCATAATTATCCTTACATTTGCTAAGACCGCTCGTATCTCTGCATGCTACGCTGATCCTCGGAAATCAAATTTGCCATGCTCAATCAACGGGATTTTTCAAAATAGCAACATTCCTTTTGATCCCACTGAATGGAGTGAAAATCTCCAGCAGCTCCATGAGAGCCGAAGCTCATTCACAAAAGATGTGCGAGCTTCATTGATTGATATGAATATTGACATGCATTGAAAGTCACTCTAAAAAGATAGGTTCCAAATTGTTCGTTCAGATAACTTGTTCTTGACTTCTTGCTGTATTCAATTAGAATGAGATTTTTCTCAAAACTGAGTAACGAAGCTTGAGTTCATTCACAGAAAGCATCTGAAGTGAGCCAACATTCTTGGCCGGGAGCCCGACGTCGAGCAAAATACGGTAAACGCTACGAGCGTTCAGAGAATAGAACATTCACCAAACCTGATTCTCTCTCCCCGTCCCTTGATCTTCAATGAAATCTTCTCGGATTGTGCCCTTGCTGATGTCACTCATGCCGTCATTTCTGAGCCCTACCATTGGCTGAGCTCTCCACCTCCCATGATGCAAGAGCTGGTACCTGCATTTGTTCCTACGCGATTAACAAGGAGCGCATATGATGGTTATGAAATATCCTTGTGAAATGTTTCCAAAATTTTTGGTTATTCAGTGTTCGCATTAGCGTTTTTTGCAACAGCTGCTCAAAATTTAATATTGTATTTTGTGTTTTAAATACACAAATTTTGTAGGTTTCCCTTGAGGAAACCGTTTCAAGGTGCAGTGTGAATTACCACTCCCTCGCTTGTGATCTGTGCTCCCGCGTTACTCATCACGACTCAATAAAAAATGGCTTCCTCTTCTGCGTTTCTACTTCTTTGAACGTAGAACCTAGAGTGATAACCTAAGAGGCACTATTGCCAATTTTGATTAGGTGTTTATCTGTACGTGTCGCTGTTGAGTAATAGTACAAGACACACATAAAAAAAGCTTTACGTCACACCCACGTTAATATGGACTGTACATTTTGGCGTGCATGCTTTAATAGTAATTCTGCAGTTTCGTAAAAATTAGTTTTTGCGTTTTTCAAACAACAACTTTCACTTGGTGAAAAACCTCATGGAAACGAAATTGTCAAGAATTGTGCATTTGCACATGAGCTTTATATCTACACACAAAGTTTTCCTGAAATGTTCAATTGTAACGAGGTCCCATCATAATAATGACACCATCACAACTATCATTGGTTAACAGGAGCAAAGAGTGCGAAATGAATTTCCACAAAAGTGACCCCTTTCAACGAAAGAGCTGCTGAGCTTCAGAGAGGGAAAGCAGTTTTATGTCTGCACAGCATATGTCATCTGCACGCTGACATATTCACAGGGATGATCTCTCCCTCATATTTTTTTCTGCTGTTGCCGACTACCACCCTGTGGATGCAAGTACGTCTGCAAAACGATAGACGTTATTAATGGTGATGCTCTACTAAGAGTATTGGTGAAGTGTTGAGTAAAAATATGCACACGAGTGGGTAATTTGTAGAAATGTTAGCTTTCATTTAATGGGTGTGTTTCATCTGGTTCTCTCGAGAAGCATCAATTTCGCAGAATCAATTCCCACTCAAAGTTTACAATTCCTTCCCGAAAACGATTCATTTCTAAAACTACCAAAGCCTTCCGACGAGAGCTGACATTGTGTTTTTTTAATTCATTGCAAGCCTACCGCTGCTCCATGTCATGGAGCACAGCTTGTAGGCACCTGACACGAAAGGTGAATTTTCTGCTTAAAGGTGCATTCGCTGACCTCCAGCGAAGCTGAGAGTTTTCCTTTGCAATGAATGTATACTCTGACTGATGAGCAAGTTGAAGGAAATCCCACATAGTCTTTCTCATAGCAATAACTTTGTTAAAATAATGACAAGTAGCTCATGTGAGGGAGATACCATAAACTAGCTTCTACATAGTGTACTCACAGGCACATGCGACCTCAATACCAAATGAGGGGATTGCATCACTTCTGCAGGAGGCCGCACAACCAGGGAAAGGAACTCGGCAGGCGCGCATTGCTCCGGAGCAGCGATGCTGAAAAAGCTCCCCGCTCATCACAAGGCATGAAGAAATTCATTGCAATCTGAAGCTTCCTCGCGTGCAAAAAAAAGTCGATTTTCAAAAGTCATGAATGCTTTTCATGCATGAATTTTGTGTGACGTTCTTTGCTCTATATAAAAATACTTGTTTGGTGGATGATTTTGTGTTAAAAATGGACTACATCAATGGTGTAGTATTGAGAAAAGTTTTGCTTTAAGATTTATCAGTGGTAGGGGATATCAAAGCTCCTGAGGGCGTCTCAAATAGCAGCCAAGATTTTTCTGTGAAAAAGCTACACGGGGGGGCAACTTGTATCGAACTTTCAGCTTTTGGAAACGCCTCGTGTTCATGAGCACAAAACAACGCCTTGTGCTTGCCAGCTGCGAGTAAACAAATGCCTGCAAGTCATGAGAATTTTCTAGGAACCCTGACGCCCACTGGTGAGCCTCAGGTACTGGAAATGTTGTTCACGCGTGCTTGCGAACTCTCGAAAGTTGTGGGTTTTTCAATGAAAGTGTAAGAATCACTAACTCTGTTGACTGAACATCACATTCGTTCTGGCAGTGGGATTGTGGACACAGCTGTGATGTTGACCAATAATAAGCAGAAATTTGTGGTCAGTGCAGCAAAGTGATGCAGGAAGGCGATCACTGATCTTGGATATTCCATTTAATTGCTGGATTGCTACACGCGTTATCGCCCACCTCCAAACAAAGCTCAATGAGCCTCAGAATTAAATTATGTACCCATACGACTAAAAAAGAAGAGCATCTCCAAAAAAATGCCGTTCATGTCTTAAAAATCTTTCAAGGTTAAGTCTTTTTATGGGAAATAAAAAACTTTTCATATTGGAAGCGATTTTTTACTGGAAATATTTTCATCTCACATAAATTTTCTCCTCACATTCGGATACATACGAATACTGACAGGATGTATTTACTGTACGACTCGTATGGTTTTCTTAGGATCAGTTCTCTTGATAAATGAATGCATTCCATGCATTCAGACAATCAAAAGTGCAATGCAAATGTGAAAGTCCATTCGTTGAGCGTACATCTCAGGTGGCTGCGTGTTGCCCGTGGATGAACTGATGACACCACACCACTGCACGTGGACCATGACTGAACTTGGAGCAGTGTTACACGTGAAGCAACTGCAGATGCACCAAGTGTTCTCGACGACTTGACCCGGAATCAAGTCAAAGTATGGTCAGTTGACACATTCTTGCCTACAAAGCAGAATAATCGACCATGAACACGACATCGTTTGTTATGAAAACCACAGGTAACAGCCACAAAACGTACAAAGCGTACGACGTTCAGAATTATAATGAATTTGATTGCACGATCGTAGGATTGCACGACGATTTCGTCACTCACTCCATTTCACATAAGAGAGAACTGAGATACTTTAAATTAATTTTCGTTTCTTAATACATGTTAATGCTAGAAGTGAAGATAATTTCAGTTTAATGACCGGTTCTTCATTTTGATGTAAGGATTTTCCCTTACGTAAACGTTCTATTACTACTTGAGTGCAATCCATGTAAGTTAACATAAACTGCTATACATTTTTATGAACACAGTCATGACCGGTAAGGAATTCGTAAAAAGCGAATTTCATTTGAAAAGCCTACGTTTCACTTCATTAATATGCGTATTGTTTCTCGGTAGCACATAATTACCTTCGCATCCATTCGCTAGAAGGCAATTAAAACTAGGCGATTGTAATCAGCCGTGTTTTAAAGAACGATATAAATTACTAACACTTTCATGTTGTTTTAATTAGGGTATTTATTTGAGTTTTTTCGTACAAAATGTCTTTAAGCTTGGCTTTTTAAAATATGTGAAATCTAGTTTCTATAAATAGCTTCTTTAACTAGATGTGCTACATTCAAGTCAGCTTTCATCTGTTTTCCTAGTAAACTGAACCAGCCACATGCAACGATAAGTTACTAAAAGTTTTTCTTAATCTTGAACTCCTCGATATATCATGCTGATAAAATTTATGATAAAAATTCTTTGTGACTCTGTCGTAGAATGAATTCTGCCTCATAGTGGGTTCTAGAATTACGAACACACGAAAAATGAACTTATTAAGAGGTCAGCAAAAGATCTTTAACTTGTTCGTAAATCTTCATAAATTTTTAGCTTGCGTAAGACGTGGTGCCACTGCAGATACGCAAGCATTATAATAGCTCTAGTACTTAACATAGCGAGGCTCTTGATGAATATACATATAAGAGTACGTATACCCATCAAATATCTATATGTATATATACATGTATGCTCATCGAAAACTCACCTAAGCCCATCAAATTGATTAAATTGATATTTAAATATTTACAATTATGAATTCGGTCAGTATATATTTTCATTATCCGTTTACGACTGCCCTCGTTCAACATAACCACCTCTTTAAACGCACTCGAACACTCACACATCCACACACACACATACACACACACACACACACAAACACTCTCACGCCCACCTACATTACGTGAGCCCAACGCACGATTGTACTGTGAGATTATCAATCTCAAGACAATGATAAGTGTGGGTTCAAAGACCACAATGAGCCAGGGAGGGTCTTACGAATTAACATACATAGCATCAACGGTCTCCTTATCAGGATTCGTGGGAGCGCAGAGATACGTAGTGCGTTCACACACATATCTTCTGATGTGAGAAAAACGCTCACTTGTGGTTGCTAACGTTAGTTTATCTAGTTTTGAGTCATCTAACCAGCGGAAAACAAAGATTTTTTCAAGTAATAGTAGTAATTACTAGCACCAACCTTCTTCCTTCGACTTCTAAATTTCTTAATCCACGATGTTGTCCGTTGCTTTCGTGAGAAAATGCAGAGTTGGTGAGTCTGGCTAGCGTAAGTCGGAATAAAATAGAGGGAGAGTTTGTGTGGTTCACACGGTTTGCAGTAGATGACTTATTTTCTAGATATCTTAGTCGTAAGGTGTGCTAGTCATCGTAGTTTAACCGTCCGCTGCTCCTGTCTAGTCATGGTGGCTTAACCGTCATTGATCCTGTCTAGTCATGGTGGCTTAACCGTCATTGATCCTGTCTAGTCATGGTGGCTTAACGTCATTGAATCCTGTCTAATCATTGTGGCTTAACCGTTATTGATCCTGTCTAGTCACGGTGTATTAACCGTCTTTGACCCTGTCTAGTAATGGTGTATTAACCGTCATTGATCCTGTTTATTTACGGTTTATTAACCGTCATTGATCCTGTTTAGACATGGTGGTTTAACCGTCATGATGCTGTCCAGTCATGGTGTATTAACCGTCATCAAGACTGTCCTGTTATGTTGGTTTAACCGTCATGATGCTGTCTAGTGATAGGGGTTTAACAGTCATGATGCTATCTAGTCGTAGGGGTTTAACCGTCATGATGTTGTTTACTCATGGTGGCTTAACCGTCATTGATCCTGTCTAGTCATGGTGTATTAACCGCCATTGATCCCGTCTAGTCATGGTAGATGAACCGTCATTAATGTTGTCTACTCATGGCGAAGATGATATCCGGGTTGCTCCAAAAACTGCCACGTAAAATACCACACATATCACTAGTACGCTGCTACAGCAGATGTGCGTACTCACATGTAGGCCCAGATGCTACAGTAGCACCATCGATTCACCAAATATAATAACTCAACTGTTAGTTTTTATTAAGTTAATTTACGCTTAATTTCGAAGTTTTCTAAACCTGGGTGTCTAACTTGAGTTAACTTAACATTAGTTTCCCATTAGGTCCATTACGCATTAAAAATTGAAACGTTTTAAGTTTCCCGCTTAGTTAGCGTAGCCTGAATATATGAATAAGAGGTCACTTGTAGGCCTTTTCCTTGCCTGTTCGACAGATACATGCGGTAGTTCCCTGGATACTGTTGTGATTGCGCCGTAGCTGCTAATGGAGAGCAACTTAATCATGCACGGAATATTTTCTTATAGTTACTTTGCTCTTCTATTTATTGACTTGTGAGTCGGCTCACGTTTTCCTTACTCTATATTTTTTGTCCTGATGCCTGTTTGACATTCTTTCAGCCTGAGCCTTTGCGATGGATCTCAATTTTCTAGTTTCCGTTATCACGTTTTACTGCTCATAACGTTAAATGTTAAGTCGCCAGTAGGCGCAATTGATTAACCAAAGTCCTTTGTGATATTTACTAAAGTCCTCTATGGGATTAACTAAAGTCCTCGTAAGAGGCGTCATTGAAAAGTTCCAGTCGGTTCCTTGAACATTTTTCTCCAAATTTAATTAACACTGCTCGACGGATATCGTCTCCTGAGAATTCAGTTTTCAATGTGAGTTTCAATTACATCAAGAATTGGAGACATGAAATTGAATGTGAAATTTAGGCTGGACTCCTGTCAATTTTTCTTAATAATTCATTCATTCATTTTCTCTTCAGAGTCATTTGAACTGAGTTACCTGACTTGCTTTAGGGTGAGTGGACTTTACATTGATGTTTTCACCGACGCACATTCCTATTGTTTACCGAACAGCTTTCTCAGATGCACTGTGATACACATGTCTTGTAACAGTTGTAGCGATGACAAACAGGTCTTGTAACAGTTGTAGCGATGACAAACAGGTCTTGTAACAGCTGTAACAATGATATACATGTCTTGTAACAGTTGTAGCGATGACAAACAGGTCTTGTAACAATTGTAACGACGATACACAGGTCTTGTAACAGTTGTAACGATGATACACATGTCTTGTAACAGTTATCGCATTGTTACACAGGCCTTGTTACAGCTGTCGCAGTGGTACACATGTTAAAGTTGTTGCAGTGGTACACATGTCTTGTTACAGTTGTTGCAGTGGTACACAGGCCTTGTTACAGTTGTTGCAGTGGTACACATGTCTTGTTACAGTTGTTGCAGTGGTGCACAGGTCTTGTTACAGTTGTTGCAGTGGTACACATGTCTTGTTACAGTTGTTGCAGTGGTGCACAGGTCTTGTTACAGTTGTTGCAGTAGTACACATGTCTTGTTACAGTTGTTGCAGTAGTACACATGTCTTGTTAGAGCTGTCGCCCAAATATTAGTTTGGGTTGAAGGCAGGGCGATGCAGTAAGGATCGACTTCAGACTCTGTGAATAGCTCTTGAGAAACATTCATGCTATATATAAACCATATTTTGTTCATTTAAATGATAAAATTACATTTGTTCCTCAGGTGCAAGGCTACCGCTCGAATCAGTCGGCAAAGTTTCTTACTAGAGTACGAGAAGTCTACGTATCTTCTCCCGAACACTTTATTATGGCGACGCCGGGAAATCTAAAATTTCCTATGAATTTCAAACTAAGCAGAAGCCGGTAGCCTGATCTATTTTTTGAACTGGAAATAAAAAGGGACTTGTGGCTCACCATTTGTCCTCTTTAATTCCTAATATACACTTAAATTCAACTTTTCCTAATATACACTTAAATTCAACTTTTCCTAATATACACTTAAATTCAACTTTTCCTAATATACGCTTAAATTCAACTTTACCTAACATACGCTTAAATTCAATTTTTCCTAATATACGCTTAAATTCAACTTTTCCTAATATACGCTTAAATTCAACTTCACCTAACATACGCTTAAATTCAATTTTTCCTAATATACGCTTAAATTCAACTTTACCTAACATACGCTTAAATTCAACTTTTCCTAATATACGCTTAAAATCAACTTTTCTTAATATACGCTTCAAATCAACTTTTCCTAACATACGGTTAAATTCAACTTTTTGAACATATGTAGTTGTCCAGTGATGGCGCAGTGTACGTAGCTTATTAAATACATTAGAGAACGTATTTCTTGTATTGCTGTGGAGGTTTGAGAGTCGTAAACTTTAAAAAAAAGCGTACGTTACATCAGAGCTGGAGAAGATGATGCTAACATGCGAGTACTCGAAAATTTCACATCCCTTAGGCACGGTTCATTAATTTTAATGGAAAATAAACTTTAGTTGCAGCCTGCTGAGCTGTTCTCACGATCCTCTCATGGAAAATGAAGATTGTGAATAATTTTCTTGCATTTAATATTAATTCGTAGGTCAGCACAGGAAACAAATCACGCGTTTTTAATGAATTGTGTTAATGCTATCATCATCTTGGAATATTGAAATTAAAGAAGTTTCTATATTGAAGGGACAGTACGCAATAACAAAAATAAATCTCGCATTTTATAGTAATCTCGTGTCGTTGTTTTCCACAATACAATGCTTAACATACATGCACTATAAAAAATTGAATATTGTAAAAATTGTATTATTGAAATGCAAACATCCGTAAGATGGTTACATTTACAGGGTCATAATTTAAAAAAAAATTCTCCTATCTTTCCCATAGTGCGTGACACCAACACACATGTAAATAAATATATATATATATATATATATATATATATATAAATATAAATATATATATATATATATATATATATATATATATATATATATATTCGTATGTACACAATGTCTTTTATTATGCAGGGTTGGCAAGAAATGCGTATGTGTTACTCTTATTGACCTCCCTTTCTGTGAAATGTGTGTTCTTGTAGGATCTCGGTTTCCTACATACATATTGTGCGAACTATGTTTGAGAATATTGAAGAGCAAGGGATGTGAAGTTAGAGCCAGTTTATATATGAGTTAGAAACGCTTGGAATGCCAATTAAGTTTTCGCGTAGCGGCAACCATCGCTTGGGAACGAACATAGAACTGCTCCTGATCCCCGTTAACTAAATCATAAAATTCCTGGAAATTTTAAGGCCTGTTAGTTCAAATGATGTCTGTTAAGTCTCGCTTCTATTTGCTCTAAGATATGCATGAGATTTTAATTATGTTACTTTATACCATCGTGTTGCATAAGAATTACACAAAAATAAAAATTATGTTTCTTAACTGTAGTAAATGAACATAGGAATTAAGTCAATGAATGATGATTTAGAACACTTGTTCTCACTAAAGAAATCCTCGTGTATACTCAAAACAAAGCGAAATAAACAAAGGAACATTAACTATGCATACAAACAGACGATACAAGACAACTAGGCGTTAGGAAATATCTTAAGCAGCTTTTTTCTCCTTTTATTCGTCTCTCAACAGCTTGTTTGTGCAACGATATTGGCATGGATGCGAACTTTTAGAACGTCATTCATGACGAATGATTACTTTTCTTTTTCAATTTTTATCAGCGTTGCTCGGAATACCTAAGTGTTATTGCCTCACTTACGCGTTCACTCAATGGAGTTTTCCCCATGGAATTTGTTCATGCAAATTTCCTGTGTCAATGTAGACATGCAGAATTACGAATCACTTTGAAAGTACATGTCCTCCGGTACAGCTGCTGTCCTATGCCATGATTTGGTTGGCTGACCAACACAGCGGCAGCGCCCAGCCACATCATTATTGAGGCCCAGGAATTTCCGACCAAAGGTTCATCATTGGTGGCCGTGGTGCCGGTGAACAATTCTCCACCACCTCACACTGATCATTTGTTACATTCGGCCTTCTGAAATTCCTGCAGCGACGACACAGCCGCTCCATTTCCAGGCAACGTGGAGCTTGTCAAGTGGCGAGCGACAACTAAATCATGCATGCACCACTCGCTGCTGGGAAGGCAGAAAATCTTAGGTGGCGTAACGTCAGCGTTTTAATTTCAAGCACAGACAGAAAACAATGATGATGAACTACGAGACAACCGCAACAGCTTTATCTGAAACGGATGTTCCATTCTTGTGGGTGACGGACACCCAGGATGCTCACCCCAGAGGTTTTACTGCACTTTGGTGTCGCGACATTGCTACAAATTATCGTATTGGGTAATTATTATTACTTCATGATGATAAATTATTTGAAAAGTTATAATGAATTATGAGCGAGGAGCTACGGGTCTATCAGGCTTAGATTTGTGTCTTCCTTCACCTTCTCATACTGATATTTTTCATTTGTGTTACGATGAACTTTATATGTTGAATGATGAAGAAATAGTCATTCAAAGTTACTTAATTAAGAATAGCTGAATTTTTACTTCTAGTTCAGAAAACAGAGTTTAAAGAAATAAAAATTGCTCCGATGCTAGAGGGAGAAAAATTCTCATGTAAATTGAGAAAAAATTATTTTTTCATTTTGATTGTTTCTTATGCATTTCTTACATTACTTCAAAGATTTTATAAGATTCATGAAGTCACACGGCCTAATGGGTTCCCTAACTGATTCAAAATAATTTTCATTTATTATGAATCGATTTTACTCGGAAATAAATGTAATTTAAATTAAAAGCTATCAGCGATTCCTATATCAAGTTCAATTTAACTTGTTTGACTTCCTATTGTAACAACACGAAAATGAAGAATTCGGAAAATTGAGCAAAGTGTAAGGTGTCCCAGTGTTACGGACCCAAAAACAAACTGACGCAACTCAAAAATCAATTTTTCGCTCCCAGTTTGTTTTCGGGTCCCGTAACGCTGGGATATCCTGTACATTCTGGCTCATAAAAGCTGCATTTAATGAAGCATTTACTTGAATCATAAGACGTAATTGCTGTTCTCCGAAGCGCCAGATTTATTTGCTGTGCTCATGCACTTACTTGTAATTAAAATGTGCATCACGTTCAAATTTTATTTCTTCCAGCGCTACCTTAGCGAGAAATGCATTAGCGCTCATAAAATGCATGCATCGCATAACTAAATTAAATATTTAAAAGAAATAAATGCATTTTCAATCCATGTAGATTTATCCGAACCAATTTCATTTTGTTTCTTGTATTCATGGAAAATAGCAGAGTAATGTTAAGCAATATTAGGAATTAGGCAAGCGTGTTCGTAGTTCCTTTCAAAAAAGGCCATTAGCTTGGCCTTTTTATCCCTGGAATGATTTTGCTGATAAGAGTCTAAACCCTTTAAAGCCTCTGAATCTTAAGAGTTTATGGCATAACTTTCAATTGCAAAGTCTTTTCAGCTCAGTCGTTGGTATATGAGACTACTAACTATGCTCAGTAACTCGTAAAAAGCTCATGTGCACTGCGTCTGCACGTTGCAGCTTCTGGGAAACCAGTTCCTAGCTAAAGACGAAGTCCACTTGCAGCCCCTCGTACGACAGAGTATCGAGATCTTGTTGAAAGGTGCCTGTGCCGCCACTTGTAATTATCGTGCCTATTATGACATGTAAACAAGGTTCCGAGATACCGCAATGCAAAATCTGACATTCAAGTGCACTTAAATAAAAATTTGTTGATGTCATTTGGTGCAATTGAGAGATGATTGCTGCCTTATATGCGACCATAAGACGCTGGTTTTCTTCAAGAATATTCTGAAGTGTTCTGCGCAAATGAATTCATGTGAAAACAAATAAACCGTTCGTCGAATTAAATTAGAAAAATCAATAATGGTCATCTTTGTGGGACGGTGTACGGTTCGAGGAAGATCTCACCATCAGGATGAGGGTCGGTACTTTTACGGTCCATTAACAATAATAAATTAAGGTTTATTAAGAATTATAAACTAATCACACTGAACAAAAACCATTCATGTCTTCATCTAGGACTTCCATGAAAATTATATACATCGGTATCAACGATACCGATATTGAGGTTTAAAATCAAGCAGCCACAATGATAAAATTTGAAACCTTGGTAATACCGATGTATGCATTTTTCATGAGCATCCGGAATATGTAAAGTCCCTTCTGAGTATTTTATATCCTCCTTAAGAAGTATATGATGTTACAAGGTTTCAGTAGAACAAAATCTTTACCAGTCTCAACTGGAGGCGAGTTGAATATGTGACATTGTTTGAAATTTATCCGTAATTGAACACGTTCATTATTCACTTCAATAGTAGCTAATTGTGCAGTCATTTTAACGTGTCTCTAAGATGCAAAACATTACAGTACGTTTCCTCGATATTTCTTACATTAGCCGCCTGAATCAAAAAGAGTTAATTTACTGCAGACTGTGGTTCGATCATTATGCAATCAAATATCTCTAACTTTTTGTCACCTCATTCGACTTATTGTTTACTGCTCGAGTAGATGTACTAAATCATTTGCCTACTGCGTACCTATTTTTTAACAAAGCGCTAGTGCACAATTTCTGTAACATTAAGCCCCTGTGTTACCTAGTGTTAAAGCAAGCATATGTTCTGGATAACAAGTACAAAGCGCTTTAATTGTCACCGACAACGCGTGGCAGTCACCAAAAATGCTTCAAAAGCCTTGATTTGTTCGCATGCAAATATTACTGGTGTTAAAGATATCACTGATTTAAGCAGCGTATAAAATCAACATTTGACAATATTTTCAATTGTAAATATGATGAATTTGGTGACAAAAAGTTGGGTTTTATAATTTTTCCTACAAAATGTTAGAAACCAAGCTCCAGGTTTGACATTGGGTCCTTCTTAAAAGCACAAATTTGAACCTGTTGGCAAAATTGGCAGCAGCACGACGAACTTTTTCCTTTTTCATCTCTCACGCGGTTTTGTTAACAAGTTTCCTCAAATCTACAGATTTCAAGGGCTCGCGCTGAAGGACAATAGATTTTTTTTCAGTTTTAGTTGAGGAGGCTGAAGTCGTTCTCATTAATAGGCCAAAGCTGGATCGATCGGCGGCTTATCAGTCTGTCGAAGAATTTGTTTAATTAAAATGAGGGACATTAACTGGATCAATGAGCGGGAGTACCATCTTGTTGATAGTCGTAGCTTTGCTAATTAACATCTTTGTCTCTAATAATGTATTATTTAGCTGGCATACATTTTTTCTCTTGGGCATGGAAGTATTAGCTTCGAATTTATTAATTCGTCATAGATAAGTCATACAATCGGTTGTTCTCAACTGTCCACAATTACTGCCAATGACAATATTTTTTTACCTTGTATTATCGAGTCATTATAAGAGTACAGACAAAAATTTTAATGCTATAAACTTGAGTTTTGATTATTGGGCTGCGGCTTTAAGAAAAACCATATCTCTTCTGCGAGAATCTGTAGATATTGGGAAAGAGGTTGATAATGGTATATATTTTGAAATTCTTATTATCGAAAAAAAATGCAGCCAAAGACTTACGAATGTGCACGCAAAAGTCCCGCATTGTACAGGGGTTAGACAAAGTAATGGAAACACCTAACATTTGGCATCATAATCTATGAACATATTTTAAACAACCAAAACTTGACATATTTTAATGTTTTTGTTTATTATTTTTGTTATTTGATATGTTATTTAAAAAACCTGTTTATACAGATATTTAGAAAAAGCTGATTTTAATTTATAAAAATGGCAGACCTCTCAGACTTTCAAAAAGGCCAAATTGTTGGTGCTCGTCCTTAGTAAACACAGACGTGGGCTCCACGTGGGGCCCTTGTGGTTGGCCAACACAGCCCATGTGGGCTCCATGTGGTTTTTTGGAAAAAAAACCATGTGTGGCGAAACGTGCTCTCTCTCTACATGTCACAGGATAAATTCATAATAATTACGAGCATTAATTGAATTCTTACAAGATGAATGTATCACATACACATTTCACGTTAACTGAATGCAATCAATTTTACATAACGAGAGAGAGACGTCGCAAATTGGAGGAATCCAAACCCCCTGACATGAATGCTAAGTTATGCATTAGTGAGGCCAACACAAGGAGGATATAAACACGATTAATAAGCTTAACATTTACTGGAAAACACACAGAAAACACATGAAAAACATATAGATTTGTTATGAATCAAAGTAGAATCAAATTGATCAATTTCACTCACACTAATTATTTAACACACAACATCGAGTGGTTACTGAGTTGAAACACTGCTTTATCTAACAATACATCCTAAATACACGCGGACACGATAAATTTCACTGAAAAGCACTCAATCCTGTCACTTAACCTCACTGTTAATTTTAATCAACGATAATGATCACTGCAGTTTCATCAACCAGTTACAGTTGTATCAATATTTCCACTTGATTCCTGTTGACAATTTTCTGAAGTGATCACGTAGACATTAAATCCAAATTGATGCTGAAATCCTGAGCAGCTCCACATTAATTGCTGGTGACACTTTCCCAAGTTCACATGCACTTTTCCAAGTTTCCAATTACTCCTAGAAGTAGTAGTCGTAGTGGATGTAGATATTCCGATAGATTCCGACAGCTTCCGTTAGATTCTGATCCCGATCCTGATTCTGTCTGATCCCGTAAACTCCGTATATTTCGTAAATTCCGTAGCTCCCTTAGGTCCCGTAGTTCCCGTAGGTCCAGTAGGTCCCGTAAGTCCCTCCCTAAAATGAGAGAAAGTCCTCCATAAGTGCATGCCTAGATAGAGCTGCCCTATTATGCTTATGACTTGATAGAGGTGCACTATTAAGTTTATCTTCGTTTCCTATGCCAGAAGTAGTCTCACCTCCCACCGATGTGTCTGTCTTCTGCTTGTTGTCGCCCCGATGTCACTCGCTCCCCCCAGCTTGTGGACCCCTGCTGTAGAATAGTTCTCGCTCCTAGCACTGTCGCTGGCACTTATTGCCTTGCTGTAATGACCCCGTTGGTTTCCTGAATCCTACTTATATACTCCGGTGTTTTTTTCTAGAAATACGCCTCCTAACTTTTGGCTTTTCGTAGGGTTTCCGGAACGGAACCGGAATATGCGGTTATGCTGCGCGATGACCGTTGGCTTTTACTGGGTATATGGCCCAGCTGCTCGCATTCCCCACAAGCCTATTCACCTTCCCACATCCTGTATAGTGTATCCCCTACATCCTTACATGTTCACATCATTCAACATCACTATGCCTTAACACTACTATCACCACATCACTACTATCACCACACATGTGAAAATTTTTTTATGAGGATAGTACGCATTTTTTGAGAATTTGCACTTGGGCTACACCTGGGCTGACCATGTAGGGAAATTCCCATGGCTGGTCGTATCATATCCACATTACGAACCCATGTAAAACCCAGATTTTAGGTTTCATGACAAAACCATCTTCTGCCCACTCTATGCCCAGGAGCTTATATATATATTTTGATGTTGCCCATCCAAAGCCCAGGGACCCACGTCGGCCCCACATGGGCCCCATTTGACCTGTCTACTTGGGGTGTAGCAGACGCTAGTGTAACAGAAACTGCCCGAATGCTTGGCGGTTCAAGAGGTACTGTTTCAAAAGTAATGACTACTTTTGAAAGAGAAGGAAAAACGTCCTCAGCAAAGCACAGGTCTGGCCGAAAGTTGAAGTTGTCAGAGAGACCGTCGGACTCTAAATCGAATTGTTAGAGAGGATCGCAAGACCATGGCTCCTAAAATCACTGCAGAGCTCAATGAACACCTACAGAACCCAGTTTCCCCAAAAAACTGTTTGTTGGGAGCTGTACGAATTTGAATTCCACGGAAGAGCTACAATTAGAAAGCCTCTGCTCTCAAAGACAAATGTTTTAAAGCGTTTCGAGTTGTGCAGAAACCTCCAGAATTGGTCCCTTGAGCAGAAGAAAAATGTGATTGCTATGACGAATCATCGTTTACCTTATTTCCGACCTCCGGCCGAGTGTACGTTTGGAAACAACCGAAAGAAGCATTTAATCCAGACTGCCTTCTCCCAACCGTGAAACATGGCAGGGGTTCTGTGATGATTTGAGGGCTATTTCTTGGAAATCCACCGGGCCAATGATTTCCCGTCATAAAAGAATTAACAGCCGAGACTATTTAGGAATTTTGGGCGACCAACTTCATCCTATGGTTCAAGAACTGTTTCCAGAGAGTAACGCCATCTTTCCAGATGATAATGCTCCAATCTATACAGCTAGAATTGTTAAAGAATGGCACGAACATTCTAATGAAGTTGAGCATCTCATCTGGCCACCACAATCCTCAGACCTCAACATTATTGAGCATTTATGGTCAATTTTAGAGATTTAAGTAGGAAGTCGATTTGCACCGCCATCGTCTCTAAAAGAACTGGAGGATGTTTTAACTGAAGAATGGGCTACAATTCCTTTAGAAACAATTCACAATTTGTATGAATCAATACCTCGGAGAATTGAGGCTGTAATTGCCGCAAAAGGTGGCCCTCCATCATTGTAAGAAATTAACTTTAATTAAGGCGCAGTTACGCCTTCGTTTGTTTAAAGCCCTGCTTCAGTACCCAGTGCATAGACTTCGTAAAATACGCTAACGCTTGGGAGAGAGAGGCAGCTCCGTCACAGAGCTCTGACGGAAGTCCAAGACGGTCCATTATGTAAGGGTGACGACGGCTACATCTACGCACGTTTGCGCGACGTGGAGACTGATGTCAGGTGGTCACTGAGGTTCGTTCTTCTTCCTAGAGTCTGATTTCGTCCATCCCTGAATTTGTGTGAATGCGTCTTTGTAAGTAATTTCCTTTAATTATTATTTATCTAACTGGGTTAAATACTCCTGTTGGCTCACCATGGAACGTTCTGGACATCCTCCATTGAGGGTGCTTAATTAATTAGTTCGTTTCGGGGTCTAAATTGGTGAGAATGGAGGATTAGGTTTCCTTTATTTCTGATTTTTTCTGAGCAGATGAACTTTTCCTCTCTGTTCTATTGGTGAGCTTAACTCCTACTTTACCCTCTTCTTTGGTAGGGTTTCTAAATTCTTGATTAACCTCTAAAAGTGGTTTCATTTACGCCCACTAGGCTTCGTCAATTAAGCTTGGGTGAGCTGCGTGCAGTCACATTTTTCTAGTTTGCTGAAATTGAATTGGGATGCAAATTGCCTCGAATGTAAAACGGTGTAATTTATATACAATGATAGTTTTTATTTTGGTTTGCATTTCCAGTATCGTTTGTGCCCTGATCCTGACACCACCGGCGGGATTCTTACTGCCTTGCACCGTGTTTAAACCGAATTCTCCTCCTCGCTGCAGCCAATTCTCCACCAGCTTCTCATTGCCTTTCTGCAGGAGCAGAGTTGCCCGCACCTGTTTCAGTTGTGCTGCACTGAAGCGATGTACAGGTGGTGGACAAAATAA